>CM071929.1:54170106-54376769 GCA_016081115.2 Rehmannia glutinosa | reverse complement strand
AAATAGAGAGCATTTTTTTTTTAAAATTTCCCTGTTTTAACATCTAAAACTTTCGTCTGCTTAGGATTTCATTGAAGCGACAAAGGAGCCAGGCATCACCTTCTTGGCAGCCAAGTTTGATGGCATTCTCGGACTTGGATTTCAGGAAATTTCTGTTGGGAATGCTGTTCCCGTCTGGTATACAATTTAGACAAAGGGACACGTGCACACATACACACGCGCGTGTACACACACACAAAATTACTACTTAGTTTTCAGTAAGAATTGTTCATCCACTAGGATTGGTGATGATTTTTACAAGTGGATAGCTGTTGGATATGTATTTATAAGTACTTTCCCTTAAATAGTTGGAGCAATGTTTAAGTTCACAGTTCTATTGCTGAAAAACTTGGGAAACACAGACTGTATAGGGCTGAAATTGATCTACGATGGATAAAGATTTAAGGATTGCCAGTTGATTGAGGAAGATGGGTTTAAGGAAATCTGGTTGATCGAACACTGGTTTTGTTAACAGTAATGCCACATTTATAATCTGATAAAGTAACAGTATGCTGGATTATTGAAAATGGGTTATTATGAAAGGAATGTAAGGATATAAGAAGAAGAAAAAAAGAACAAAAAATAAGTTAATAGTTCAAAAGCAAGAAACCTGTCAAAGGAAAATACATAAAGTGAACTTCTAATCTTCTTGATGACAATTTCGATTTAACTGGAGGTCAGTAAAGGCTTATAATTCTAGCGTGCTGAATGTTAATCAATCAATATTGGGACCATATATATTAGTAAGGACTGAACACTGTCTGCCCTGGCTCACTTCATTTCAAGTTCTGATTTCATTCATATCCCTATGAAAATTTATTTGATTCCTTTTGTATTGAACATGTGCATGTGCAGTTACTTTTGCTTCAAGATTTTAAAGCCATTTTAAGTATCTATGTCGATGGTTCTTTTATTCATCCTCTTTCTTTTCTAACAGGTATAACATGGTAAATCAAGGTCTTGTAAAAGATCCAGTATTTTCATTTTGGTTGAACCGTAAAGGTAACGAAGAAGATGGTGGTGAGCTTGTTTTTGGAGGTGTTGATCCTAATCATTTTAAGGGCGAACACACATATGTTCCTGTTACTCAGAAGGGTTATTGGCAGGTAGCTCTCAACTCTCATTTGCTCAACTTATTTGCATGTTTGCCATTGTTTTTCTGAAATTAAATCATTCTCTATTTCAGTTTGACATGGGTGAAGTTCTGATTGGCGGGAGACAACTGGTGATTCACAGAACTTTTTTTCATACTTGTGCATTTGATAATCTGCTGTAATTGTTCCTTGTTTTTCTTGAAGTTTTAAATGCTAATGTATTTGTTTTCCAGGATTTTGCTCTGGGGGTTGCTCAGCAATTGCCGATTCAGGAACCTCTTTGTTGGCCGGACCAACTGTATGTACTAATGACTTAGTAAACCTATAATAGTGCATTTTAGAATCATTTCAATTCTGTTGCCTATGCATGTGGAGATGGATATTCGATTCCAGATAATTATGAATTCCAGATACATGCAAGATCTTCCGTTATTAGTCATGTTTTTTAATTTTTTTTTTCTCGTTTTCATTTTTAGTTTCTTTTCTTGTTTTTTTTTTTTTTTGATCGGTTTCTTTTCTTGTTTTCTTTTGAGAAAATGTTGTTCTTAAGTTAATGTCAGTCTTACTCTCACTTATTTCCTAGTTTCCTACAACAACATTATAGGGCAACGATGATGAAATTTGTGGAAAAACTCCTTTCCTTTTATCTATGGCATTCAGAAGTTGAGGATATTCGGGTTGACGTTAGGCATTACTCGTTTGCATTATGAGATATGCTAATTACTTTTCTTATGCATCGACTCGATGATTGATGAGGTTCAAGCCTTAAATTTCATGCCATCAGATTGACATGTTGGGAAGAGGAACAGAAAATTCAACTAAAGTATTTTTGTTCTACAAATTTGTGTAGTAACATTTGGTATTAAATTTCCTGAACTGCTTTAGTACCTAAATGTTGATTGGCGTGCCCAAGAAATCCATTGAAAACATTCATTAGGAGAGTGAATTCTGAAAGAAAAATAAATCAGATCACTTTTAACTTTGGACTCAAACAAACCTAGTTAGTTATTGGTCAAGCATGTTAGTTCTGGTGTAGGATACCTAAGACCAGAAATACTTCACAACAGACCTGTTTGAAGAAATACTGTTTCTAATTTTATAAGCTTCCCTCTCGGCTTTCAGGAAGAGTATTAGCTTATTATATCATGCTTAATAGTGTATGCAGCGATCTGCTTTTATTCCTTATCAATGAGTTCGATTCTGATTTCACATGCTTCATGAGAAGTTTTATGATCAGAATTAGTCCTAGTGCTCTCAACCTAATCTTTGTTACATCTTGACGCGCGTGATCTGACTTGGCAAAAATGCTGAAATATCTTATTTTCAGACTATTATCACGCTCATTAATCATGCAATTGGAGCTTCTGGGGTTGTTAGCCAGGAATGCAAATCCGTCGTTTCCCTTTATGGGAAAACCATACTGGAAATGTTGTTATCTGAGGTATATGAGATTCTGCAGTTTCTTCTTCTATTTTTTTCTTTTTTTTTTTTTGGCACTGACTCGCCGTTTTATTGTTTCAATAATCTGAGGATACACCTACTCTACATTTATGTCTCTGATATTTTAGTTAATCAGAAGCTGAGAGTTCTGCTTTTCATGTCCTTATTTACAGTCGGAACCGCAGAAAATCTGCTCCAGAATAGGTTTATGCTCTTCTGATGGTACTCGAGATGTTAGGTCAGGTTCATTTTGTTCTCTTGGTTACTTTTTAAAATCAAGGATAGCACAAAGATCAAATGATACTCATGTCGTCTGTTATACATTTTTCTTTGTTACTAGCATTGTTATCATCTTTCTTATGGGCTATTGCTATCTTGTTAAGAATAGCTAACTATTGAAATATTCTTCATGTCTTCGTTTCCGCTTTATTCTTTCAGATACATAATGTTGCATGTTATATTGTCGGTTACTTTCCTTTTGTTAACGTGGCCAATAAGTTCCATATGTTTGTATTTGACATGTTATAATTTTGACACTATTTCAGTATGATTATCGAGAGTGTGGTGGACAAGGACAACAGCAGAAACTCATATGGTGTCCGTGGAAAATGTGCACTGCTTGCCAGATGGCAGTTGTATGGATGCAAAATCAACTCAGACAGAATAAAACAGAAGAAAAGATTTTGGACTATATTAACGAGGTAGAGTAGATTGTCTTTTGGAGAGCTAGTGTTTGGGAGATATATATTTATAATTTAATTTATTTTTTATTTTTTATTTTTTTATTTTTTGAGTTTCCTTGGATTAAACTGCAGCTCTGTGACCGGCTTCCCAGTCCAATGGGAGAATCAGCTGTTGACTGCAATGTCTTTTCCTCTATGCCCAATGTTTCTTTTACCATAGGCGGAAAATCATTTGATCTGAAACCGGAGCAGGTTTGCATACGCAGTCCTTTTCCATCTACTTTTTATTTTCTATGTTAAAAGAATTGTGCTACCTTCTTTTACACATCATCCATAACTCCGGGTGCTTGTCACATGCTGAGAATACAACTGAGGACACACTTAGGGAGTGTTTGCGAACACTTAACAGATGTGTTGTCCCAACTTTTAGTTGAAAAAAGTAGTGTTTAGTGTTTTCAAATGTCAACTTATGTTTCTGATTCTGTATAATTTAATCAGAACGTAAAAGTAGGGTGAGAGGTGCTTTTAGATTTATGATTATACTTCTTGTTTCGTTTCAAAATATGTGAAAGCATTTTTGCAATTTCTTTCACCAAATACTCTCTATTACCTTAATCAACTTTCAGCTTCTACATACAAACACTATCAACTTATGATTCTCAACTGCTTTTCACTTATACTACAATAAATCACTTATTTTAAAAGCAAAAGTTTTTGCAAACACTCTCTTAGTGTGAGGAGTTCCTTTAATGCTTCTGCTGCTTTCTCTTAAACCTGGATAATTGTTTTTGAGTCCGCGAAAATAGGAGAAACACATACTCATAATCCTTGGTTTGAATGCACAGTCAAATTCAGCAGGTTGTATTTAAATGACATTTTAAGAGCTTGAATCAAATCAAGCATGCAGTCGTAATTGTTGTGATCCTTTTTTCTTTTGACTGCCTTTCCTCGTAGTAATTCGGAACTTCCTTACCTCGGAGCAGCACCATGTCACCATCCTAAAGTTTCTAAAACGATGCTGGTTGATGTTTTCCTTTAATTTTTGTTATGAATAGATATTACTTTCAAATTTCACTGATCTCGTAAGGCTGCCCCTTTCCAATTTATGAAAATCACATCATACATTCAAGAATATACTTTTTTGCAGAGATCTGACTTTTGTTTCTAATACATTAGCACATCATTTAAGTATAGCAATGTTAAATTTGTTGGAACTCCATATTTACCCTCCACATTTTGACTCTGATTATGTTGAT
Source organism: Rehmannia glutinosa (assembly GCA_016081115.2). Lineage (NCBI taxonomy): Eukaryota > Viridiplantae > Streptophyta > Magnoliopsida > Lamiales > Orobanchaceae > Rehmannia > Rehmannia glutinosa. The sequence continues at coordinate 54,372,257 of CM071929.1, read as the reverse complement.
CTTCTTTGAATGATGCATATCATACCGTGATTCTGCATCGCATTTTATTTGTTGCATAACTAAGTCCTTGTATTCTCATAAACTACTCTTTATGTTTATGATCGTGGTTGCCGGTCATCAGTATGTCCTTAAAGTCGGCGAGGGTGATGCAGCTCAATGCATTAGTGGATTCACAGCCTTAGACGTGCCTCCACCTCGAGGCCCTCTATGGTAATATTCCTTCCTTTACATCTCCATCAGTATAAACACTATAGCAAACAGCTGTTAACTATCTTTCAGCCGAATCAAATAAGAATTTGCTTCCTAGACAAATATTTGGCATTCCGTCATAAAATGAGCCGCTAAACCAACCTTCTTCTTACTTATTAGTTATTACATGCCCTTCAACCATTGATCCAACCTAAGCTTTAGGCAAACAATTGTTTCATAAAAATTTGTGAACTTATTGGTGCTATGGTTGAATGCTTTGATGCAGGATCTTGGGAGATGTTTTCATGGGGCAGTATCACACTGTATTTGACTATGGCAATATGAAGGTCGGGTTTGCTGAAGCTGCTTGAAGCTTTTGATTGTACCCTTTTCTGATTTTATACTCAAATCTTGAGCTCATTATTTGCAGCTCTCTTGAACTGTGCCATTGTATTTGACATAAGCTATGTGACTTTCAGCTTCTGTAATTACTAATTATCATATACCAGATAATAAAAAACGTTGTGTACCCAAAAATACTTTAGGAAATAATAATTCTCGAACCTTATTGTGCATATAATATACATACTTGTCATTCCTTGGCGATAATATTTCATTTTTTCAAAATTATTTTAGTTGATAATTGTCTTGAAAAAAACCCGAGGTTTGAGGTATTTACAAAAGAACCCATAAAAGTTTCAGAGAATTATTCCATCTTAGATTTAACTCTATTTATAGGCAAAAAACATTTCAAATACTCATTACAAGGTTTTTTCTTTTTTGTAATTTTAATTTTAATTTTTTTTTAAAAACTCAGACCTCAATGTTTATTTCTTATAATTATCCTAATTTTAATTGGCCAATAAGATGATGTACTCATGTTAATGATCAACCCATAAAAAAAAAAGATATACTGATTTTTCTCAATTCACGCACAAATACAACTGTATGTAAAGGTGTGTGTATGTATGTAGCCTAGTGAATAGCCATAGGGCAATCAAGTAACCTCTGTCACTTGCTTAGCCATTATATCATGTCAACATTAATATATGACTTGAAGCCCTAAAATACTGTCATTTCAATTGGAAACTAATACAATTATTTCAATCTGAAAATTGTAAAAGTAACCCATCAGTTGGACTTCCTCGAGAAAATAAAGTCATGATGTTCTATTTTTTTTTTTATCGGTAAAAGTCATGACGTTCTTCTTACTTGTGTATGTAGAGAATGCAGAAATAATTAGCTACAATTACTCCTGGTTTATTTCGACCTTACAGAAAAAAGGGGGCTGTAGAAAATCTTGAAATCACAAGTCAGAAATCTCTTCACTCATACAACCAGCACAATGTCTGATTCTGATGGTGAGGAGGTTAAGTTGTATTTGAAAGTTATGATAAATAAACAGAAATCTAAGGTTTTATTTGCAGAAGCCGACAGCAACTTCACAGACGTTTTGTTAAGTTTTCTGACGTTGCCATTGGGGACGATTGTGAGAGTCCTGAAGAATCATTATGGAGATAAGACGCCTATCATTGGAAGCTTAACTAGTTTGTACAAGGGTTTATCAAATCTGGATTGGCAGTGTTGGTCATCGTTTAATACGTATACGCTGCTCAATCCAGTAAGCTCATTACAAGCAGAACGCGAGAAACTGAAACTTAATGTTGATGGCACTAAGCCCATAACTTCTGTAGATACAGATTTTAAGAGGAAGAGTAAGAGATCTCGAAAGGCAAGTGTGTTATCCAAACCTCCGGTTGCCGATGATGGAGGATTTACCGTTAAAACAGAGTCTTTCGTAATCACTGATGATCTGCAGATTGCGCCGGTTGTGGCAGGATCTATACTACGAACCCTCATCAATCTTGGCATTACTGAGACAGATGGGGCCGAGCTAAGGAACTTGACTCTTGGATTCAATGAGGTATGTAAAATAGGCTGTGCGCTATAACTGGTCCTCCAGCAATGCGCTATCTCGTGCGCTAAATGCTAATTTACAATTTGCTACAGTGCAGCGCCATTTGTTTTGTTTTGACGCTAAATGCTTGTTTTTTTTTTACAAATTTGTTAATATGTTTTACTTAATTTTAAATATTGTAATTAATTGTATATTTCAATTAACCTAATAGAAAATAATATGAAAACTAATTCTATTATAAATTTCTTTAAATAATATGATGTGTAAAGTTTTATGGAATATTCTTTTTTAGTGTGGAAAGTGGTGCAAACTGCTAGAGAAAAATGACATGTTTTGCACCAAAATAGTGAAAAATATGCACCAAAGTGGTGCAAACTACCAGAGACGACATCTTTCCAATATTATTTTATCACTTGAATGATCTGTTTTATGCTGTTTACTGTTTTCTTGGAACAGATTATGGATTTGCTCAAGGGATCTTTACTCTCCAATACTCCACTGACTGACCTTATTTTCCGTGAAAGAGCCAAAATGAATTGTGCAACAGGGAATTTACTGCGGCAGGTGAAGAAAGAAGAATCATCATCATCTAGTTCTAGGAAAATGACAGTGAAAGCCATGGTACAGAAATCTACTAATAAGATATTGTTTGTTGAAGCAAAGGGTGATTTCGTAGATTTTCTGTGTAGTTTCCTCACTATTCCACTTGGAGGAGTTGAGTGCCTTTTGGGCGGTAATGCTTGTCTTAAGAATATAGACAATCTGTACAAAAGCATAGCAAATGTTAATGGTGACAATTATCTCAAGACCAAAGAAACAAAGGCCATGTTACTCAAACCCAAGCTATCTCACTTATATAACTCCGTAAATCATTTTCTTCCTTTCATTGAGAAAGGATTGTCTACTTCTAACAGTTCGCATGTTTCTCCGGGTGGAGGAAAAATTGTTAAGGGAGAAAGAATGTATGTGGTAACTGATGATTTAACTGTGACGCCTTTTTGTATGGCCTCCAGCTTTTCCGTACTTAGCCGGCTCAAAATTCCTTTATCTGATGTCAATGAACTGGAGCTTGAGATAGGGTTGGACGAGGTAAATATAATTAGACATTTCTGTCATACATCCCATGTATTATATAAGATCCCATATTTACAATGATTTTTTCGTGCAGGCTTTAAGCATCTTGAAGGCATCTCTTACATCGACTTCTGCTTTAACCAATGGCGTCATGAATAATCCTATATCAAAGAAACAACCAAAGCAAGAGCACTGATGGTTATGGTCATGTATTTGTTCATGCAATTGTTTATAGTATCTTCATATTTTAGACTTTATTTTGGCATATATTTTGAACGTGACCCTGGTTCTCAAATATTGAAAGATTAGCAGACAGTCTTTCAATAGCTTCATGTCAATGCTAAGCTTCGAATTAGGATATTATTAAGCTGGGTTTTTGTACTAGTTAGCAGAGTCTTAGAATAGCAGACAGCCTACAACTGCTATGGGCTGAGTTAGGTATTGTCTTTTAAACTTTTGTGTCAATGCTGTGGTCGTTGGATTTTTAGATTGCTTGTTGGACTCTGTTCCTCTTATGGGTGTATGAATCTTTTGCCAGTGTAGCATATATTTTTGATAAATGGGACACTTATTGATCTTTGCAGCCAGATGAGGTATTCTTTTTCTTCCATTTTTTTTGTCTTGATGCTGTGTTTCATCTTTCGTTCCATCCACTAAAAATATTCTTGTTTTCAACTCATATTTCCCAAAAAGTGCATTAATATACGAAGACACTTCTTATTCCACAACGAAAGCACCTTGTCCTCTTTCATATACTAGGATATTTCACTTGGAAAAGAAAATGTTCCACACTAATGGATTTAGGTCCATAACTATGATTTTCAATGCGAGAGATCCTGTAGCACTTACCAATCGGTAAATTGGGGTTATTGTCATAACTTGAATTTTCCAACAAAATTGATTCACTGAAACCACGATCATGAGCAAATGCATAACTATATTACTTATAGGAAGTCATGTTGAGTTCCGGTATAAAAAGTCATTATCTGTTTTTCTATCATAGGAGGAGTTGATTGGAATTATTTAAGCAGCTCACCAATCGTTGACCTCTTGCCAATTGAGAGTAGCTTAATCAAGATATGAAGCAAATTGTGCAAATGCTTCTAATTGTGCAAATTGCGCCAATTCTAATTTTAATTTACCAGCTACTTATTCCATGGCTTTAATTTAAGCTGCAAACCCTACTATGCAAACATAAATAGTCACATTGATAGCATGTCTGATTCCAACATTGAATAGATGGGAAGAAATACCATATTCCATAACGATTTTCATGTCAAAATGATTTCTTCCCTATTTTTCTTAGTACAATTAGAATTTTCACTACATTTTTCTCTTACCTCAACAAAAATTTATTGACAATAAAATGGATTAACATAATACATTAAAAATAAGAATAAATTACATTGAACAATTGAATACTGGTACATTGAACGAAATGACACATTGATCAATATTCATTATTCAATAATGTACACATAATAAATTGATCAACAATGTATTTATTAAACAAGTAAATAAATTTGATCAATTAACAAGTCACAAAATTAATTATAAATTAATAGACAATTAATTTATTAATTATTTAATATCTTGCTAAACTAATTGATTTTTGATAATTTTAAGATTATTAATTAATTTGTAGATGTTCATACCTTCAACTTGAAATTCGGTGTCCACCAAATTTTTGCTAGCATTAATTCTGATTCATCCATTTACTAATTACCTGGAACCGCTGAAATAATTTCTAAGAATCATGTCTTCTTAAATTACATTTACTGAAAACCGTATTTTTTCTCCGATTAATTTTCTTAATTTGCTGAACATATTTTGAGAAGATGGAACGTCTTGTAACTATTATTTAGACCCTGGAGTCCTGGAATTTGTTGGGACAGACTCTTGGTTTGGATTTTTGGCCTTGTCAAATTTGGAGGCTGTATAAAATCTTGACATCAACAGTCTGAATTTTCTTGGATCCTATAGCCAACAAAATGTCTAATGATAATGAATTTAAATTCTCCTTGAAAGTTATGATATGCAAACAGAAAAATAAGGTACTATTTGCAGAAGCCGATAGCGAATTTGCCGATGTTTTATTAAGCTTTCTGACGTTGCCATTAGGAACAATTGTTCGAGTGCTGAAGAAGCATTACGGAGATAAGGCACCTGTCATTGGGGGCTTAAACACTTTGTACAAAGATTTAGCCAATCTGGACAATGTCTATTTCTGGACAGAGGGTGGTAAGCAGATGCTGCTCAATCCAAGGAGCTCATTCGAATCTGAATGTCATAAACTAAAACTCAATATCGAGGATACTCAGCCCACGAAATACTTCAGATGTGGCGACAGGGATTGCAAGAGGAAGAGATCTCCAATTGTAAGCATGTACCATGATACTACAAAATGCGATTGTGGGAAATCGTTGAGCATAGCAATGAGCACAATAGAGTCCAAAAGTACTCAACCGGACGTTGATGGCGATGCTGGCGCTTTTACAAAAAAACGAGTGTCGTTCTTAATAACCGATGATCTAAAGATGGCGCCTGTTGTTCAAGGATCCATCATACAAACTCTCATCAATCTTGGAGTTACCATCACAGATGGGGCCGAGCTAAGGACCGTGACTCTTGGATTCAATGAAGTGAGTTTTTGTTGTGTGTCATATATATCGATTTTTATGTAAGTTACACTTTTGCTACATAGGGTGTATTAGACTATTAGTAATATTATTACATTGGATGAAATTTTTTGACACAACACGAACCTAACACGTTATGAAGTTATAAACTAACTTGATGGGTTATGATCAGAATCAAGTTGGACCCAAATAACACGAATAATAACATATCGGGTTAGCTTGGACTCTAGTTGACATGATTAATCCATGTCAACACGATAGTGTTGTTCTTATATCGACACCCATATTATGACACACAGGTATTATAAGAAGTTGTGTCATGTGTGTATGTATATATTGTGAAGTTAATATATGATTTTCTTTTAATATTTATAAACAAGTATTATTTCAATTTATAATTATGATTTTATTTTATTTTTAACAAACTTTTAGTTATATTTTGCCTTTAATTGCTAACTCTTTTGTTGGATCAGATTATTGATTTGCTCAGGGGATCTTTACTCTCCAGTACTCCACTAACAGAGCTCATTTTCCATCAAAAACACAAACCGAATGTTGTAACAAGAGAATATTCACCGCATCAGATGGAGAAAGAATCATCATCCAACTCCAAGAAGATGATTGTGAAAGCCTGGGTACGAGAATCTACTCATAATTTATTGTTTGTACAAGCCAACGAAGAATTTGTAGATTTCCTTTTTAGTTTGCTCGTCATTCCCTTGGGTCGAGTTGAATACCTTTTGGGCAGCAACACTCTACTTGGGAGTATAGACAATTTGTACAAAAGCATAGCAAATTTTATTGATGACAAGTTTTTTAAGATGCCAGATACAAGAAACAGACTAATGAAACCCGAGCTTCCTCCCAATTATCTCTCAAAGAACCAGATTTTTTCTCTGAGTGAACAAATGAATCCCAATATATATTACGTTGAGAGCATTACAGTCTCCCCAGAGTACACGGTAGAAAAAGGTTCTTGGATGCATTTTAAGGACCCGAAAGGTGATGAGGGAAGCTATGTTAAGCGACCACAAAAGTTTTTGGTAACTGATAGATTAAATGTGCACCGTAATGTAAGCCCTTCTGTTTTGATCAAAACGCTGAAATTCTCTGATGTCAAAGAACTGGAGCTGCACATTGGATTGAAAGAGGTAATGATCATATTTTTGTAATTTCCTCAAGTATGCTCCTTTATTTCACAATTAGTTGATATAATGGGACTCAATTTTGTTGGTGCAGGCTTTAAATATACTGAAAGCTTCTCTTACATCGACTAGTGCTCTAAGCACAGGCCTAAAAGATCTCATAGTAGAGAAGCTAGCAAATCAAGAACACTGAGGCAGCTAGTCACGGTGGTTCATGCTATAGTTTTCTTTGCTAGTCTTATTTCTGGCATGGCCATTTTGTAAGAAGATTGTAATAGCCTTCGGTCTTATTTTCCTGACTTTTTAGTTAGTATGCAAATTATGGCTTGTTTGTCTGCTACCATTAGTTAATTGCTTAAACAACTGATAAGTGTGCTTATATTATCCCCTCTTATCACACCGTATTTGAATATGGGAAGCCAGGACGCTTAACTACCACTAACCAATTATTTTTTCTCATTAGCCAAAACATATAAATTTCTAAAGCAAAATTTATGTGCCTATATGTTCAATTTTTTCCCAATTTAGGCCTTTGGGGTGTGCCCTGGACCCGGGAAGCACCCCTGGATCTGCCCACGATGGGAATATGAATGTTGGCTTTGCTTAATTTGCTTGAATGCATCTTTCTCTAATTTCTACTAAAACCTTGAGCTCACCATTAGGTAGCTCACTTGGACAGTGCATTGTGTTTTGACATAATCTGTGATTTTCAGCTTCTGTATTTCTCAGTATACCAGATAATAAAAGGTTGTGTACCAAAATATATTATTTTTTTTTTTTGAGGAAAATACCAAAATATATTATTTGCTTCGCGGAACAAACTGCTTTTCACTGGCCAATCAGGCCGGGTCAAATACACTCGGATTTTTTCGGATTTGGAAAAACCTAGTCCAGCCCTCCCCTATCCTTGGGCTAGGCTGCAATTTGCCATCTCTACTCTTGATGGTGCATTCTGATACAATTTGTAAAATAAAAACAAAATTCAAGAAGTTTTTTGATTTTGAAAGATAATTGATTTTTTTTTTTATAATTAGGTTAATTGCCAAGGGTGGTTTTTGTAATTAACCCTTTAGTAACTAACCCTCCGAAATTGCAACAAAGAGGGAAAATTCTGAAAAAATTAATCAAGAAGCTCTGGCATGTATAAATCTTTACTTCTAAGTCTTCTACATTAGTTTAGTTGAAACCCCAAAATACTGATATTCCAAATCAAAATTCTAGATTTGAACAGGTCCAGTTTTGTCACCCTCCTTAATTACATGACTAGTTTTGCAATTTTGCCTAGATGTCTGGTTTCTGGCGGTTTACCCTTTCTTGGATCAAATAATGGATTTGCTCAAGGCATCTTATCTCTATCAGTCATCAGAGCTCCCCCTAACATAGCTCATTCTCAATAAAAGACGCAGAATGAAAGACGAGACAGGGTCTATTGCATAAGATGGAGAAAAAATATTCATCTTCTGATCACACTTATAAGAAGATGACTCTGAAACTCAAGTTGCAAATGTCAAACTGTGAGTTATTGTTTGCTCAAGCCGAGGAAGATTTCGTAGATTTCCTTTTGAGTTTGCTCACCATTCCCTTGGGAGGAGTTGAATGCCTTTTGGGCAGCAACACTTCTTTTAGGAGCATCGACTTGAGAAACAATAAAGTGTGGCACGATCGTCAATGTATTAAAATAAAACGCGTGCCACATTTTTTACATTAGTCTCAAAGAAAATTGATGTTAAAAGTATGGCACGATCGCGCCATCTATTAAAATTTAATGATCGTGCCTATTTGAACATGACGAAAAAATGCACGATTTTGAAACTAAAAAAACTCAAAAATTATAAAACTATTTCGAACGCAACCTATAAAACATTTAATCTATTAAAAGTGACACATTTTCGCACTTAATACTACAATTAAAATAATAAGATAACAAAAAATAAAAATTAGCAACCGAAATCTATGGAAGAAAAAAATTCTGGAAAAAAAGGGTGTTTTTCGAATTTTTTTGATAGTAAAGGCATAATAGTCGGTTTAAGTCATTTTAATTTTGTAAAACTAGTGGTTGAGTGTATTTATAAGCAAGTGAGGTGCAAATACGGCCCCCAGAATTTTGAAATTGGAAATATTCCCTCCTACGAGATAAATCTTGCAAATCCGAAATTAAATTTTTAGAAAAGAAAAATACTTAACATATTTTTGCTAAAAAGTTTTTTTTCCAAATCTAAAATAGGAAGACGTTGGACACTAGATATACACCGAATTAGCCAAATCTGACTCTCCCGGTCTCTCGTCCTGGAGAAGTCTGTTATGTAAACCTGTAGAAAAACCTCAAAAATCTCAACAGTTCATAGAATTTTCCATTTACCTTCCAAGTTCAATCTAAAATCACAAGGCTGAAACTGGGTTTTGGGCGTTTCAACAGAGAAAAACACATTTTGATCTGCCTACCGTAAGTTTTTTTGGCCATTTTATGCTGTGTTCTGTTTAATAACTATTAAAACTATTAAGTATTGTTGTTATATAGACTATAGTTGTCGATTGTAAAAGTTTTGTTTTTTAGTTCACTGTATGAAAAAGCCCTAATTCAAATGGTCTAGCAATGTTTTTTAATATTCATTTGCACGTGTTGATTGTTTGCTGGATGTCAAGTTATTCTGGAACATATGGACCTCTTCTGTTTAATGGTTCTCTTCATAATGACTATATAAGGAAGTGGGCTTCCAAACATATCTTTTGTAGAAAAATGCATGTGCATGTATAGAATGAAAATCCATTAATGATACTGATTCATTTTTGGATAGTGATAACAGGAGGAAATAGAAGATGATATTAATAACCAAGGTTTTGATGAAAGAGAAAAAAATGAATTGATTATGAAAAGTTTATAAATATTAGACAAATACTGAGTTCAGATCTTCAATTGGAAAATGGTGTCCACCAAGTATTTGCTTTAAATACTGATCCACCCCTTCAGTTGTCTGGAATTGTTAATTTCTCATAATCATGTTTTCTGGAATTACTTTTGCTAAAATCTGTATTTTTTCTCAGATTATATTTTTGGCCTTGTAAAATTGGGGAGGCTCTAGAAAATCTTGATCATCAGTCTGAAATTTCATCACTCCAACAACGGGCCGAGAATGTCTAATGCTAAGGAAGTTAAGTTCTCCTTGAAAGTTATGATAAATAAAAAGAAAACTAAGGTACTATTTGCAGAAGTCGACAGCGATTTTGTAGATGTTCTGTTAAGCTTCCTGACATTGCCCTTGGGAAAAATTGTTAGTCTCTTGGAGAAGCACTATGGAGATGAGGCTCCTGTCTTTGGAAGCTTAAGCACTTTGTATTATGGCTTATCCAATCTGGACAGTGCAAATTTCTGGACAGAGGGTGGTAAGCAGATGCTTCTCAATCCAAGAAGCTCATTTGAATCTGAATGTCGTAAACTAAAAATAAACGTTGACGACACTCAGCCCACGAAATACTTCAGATGTGGAGACATGAATTGTAAAAGAAAGGAGTCCGTAAATGTCAGCATGTACTATGGTACTGCGAAATGTGATTGTGGGAAATCTTTGAACAGAGCAATGGGTACCATGGAGCCCAAAACTCAAGTCGATATCGATGGTGATGGTGGCGTTTTTACAGAAAAGCGAGGTTCGTTCTTAATAACAGATGATCTGCGGATGGCGCCGGTTGTGCTAGGATCCATCATACAAACTCTCATCAATCTTGGCATTACCGTCAGAAGTGGAGCCGAGATGAAGACTGTGAATCTTGGTTTCAATGAGGTGAGTGTTGATTGTAATGTCTTGTGACAATCTTATTGTTAAAATATTTCAGCATTTATGTTTAACTGCTGAATCTTTTCTTGGATCAGATTATTGATTTACTCAGGGGATCATTACTTTCCAATACTCCACTTACAGACCTCATTCTACTTGAAAGACACAGAACAATAACATATGATGTAAGAGGATATTTACCACATCAGATTGAGGAAAAATCATCATCAGACTCTAAGAAGTTGATTGTGAAAGCCATCTTACGAAAATCTGACAATAAATTGTTGTTTGTTGAAGCCAAAGAGGATTTCGTAGATTTCCTTTTTAGTTTGCTAATCATTCCCTTTGGTGGAGTCGAACGACTTTTGGGCAGCAACACTTCGCTTAAGAACATGGACAATTTGTACAAGAGCATAACAAATCTGATCGGTGACAGGCATTTGAGGACACCAGATATAATAGACCGGCTAATGAAACCTGAGCTTCCTCCCAATTATCTCTCCAAGAACCAGATTTTTCCTCTGACCGAACAAATGAATCCCTCTATATATTACTTCCAAAGCGTTACAGACACTGACCGCACCGTAGAAAAAGGCTATTGGATGCGTTTTAAGGATCCGAAGGGCGGGGAAAGCTATGTTAGGCGACCGGGAACGTTTATGGTAAGTGATGATTTAACTGTGAAGCGAATGGACTCAATCAGTTCCATCCTCTGTCGGCTGAATATCCGTTTATCTGATGTCAAAGAACTGGAGCTGCACATTGGTTTAGAAGAGGTAATTTTTATTAGGGATAATTACTAAAACCCCCTGAGGTTTAGCTTAATTACAAAAACCTCCAGTTATAATTCAAAATTACAAATACCCACTCACTTGAAATTTGTATTTACCTAACACATATCCCCTTGAAGGGTGATTTGTAAGATAAAAAAATGTCGAGAGAGTATCTGTAATTTCGAAAGATAACTAAATTTTTTTGAAATTAGCTTGAACTTCAGGTTGTTGTAATTATCCCTTTTTATTATTCCTTAAATATTCACGTTTGTTCATATGTTGATATAAGGGGACTCAAATTTTGTTGGCGCAGGCTTTAAACATATTGAAAGCTTCTCTTACATCCATTTCTTCTTTTACCGACGGTCTCATCGATCCCATACTAGAGAAACAACAAGAGCAAGAAAACTGAAGCTAGTCTCACTGAGGTTCATGCAATTGTTATATATTTTTGAAAGATGGCATTTTCAATGAACTGATCCAATGGTGATGGTTATGTGTTTTTTTTTTTCTCTGAGGCATGTTGATGGTTTTGTTTATTGTATTTTATTAAGACAAAAATTCATATGTGACGGTCTGACAGATTTAATTTTGTGAGACGGATCTCAATTGATCCAATTTAGATAACCAATTTGAATTTGGATCTAACTTGTTTTGATTTGTAAAATAGGTTGGATCGATCTCATGAACTTGAATCATGTGAGACGGTCCACATGAGACTTACTCTTTAATTAATTATATCTCAATACAAGTTAACATGCTTCGAGAGGTACAAATCCACTAAAATACATGAGGTGCACGCCCTAATACTATTTTTCTTCAATTTATTTTAAATTTCATAATTTTTTGGCCGATTTTTCCCACTTAGGCACGCCGTGCCTGGACCCAATTTTTGGTCATCTAGGCGGGCGCTGTGGCTGAATTTTAGCCAAAATAATTTCCTTTGCTGATTCAGACAAAATCGGTTTGGGTTTGGGGCCGCCTAAAACGATTTTTACAACATTAGAAAATGGAGTTGCTTAACCGTTTAAGGTTGGTATTAAGTGGACTTAGACAGATATCTATGGACCAGAATTGTTGGGTCCAATAAACAGGAAAATGAAAATGGGTTACAATCAGCTTGGTCGAAAAAACATTAAAATAGGTTAGGTTAGATTTATTTTGTGAATCCAGTCCAATCACTGGAATTAAACCACCGTAGGGGCCTCATACGGCCACACCTATTAGAGGTGTCAGAATAGACTGGGCCGTCAAGGTAGCCCTGCCAGCCTTGCAAAAATAGTGGGTTGGATTGTAAGTTTAGTCATCCAGCTGGAAATGGGCTAAATGAGTTTGGACTTGGGCCCGATAGTGTTGGATCGTGTTGGTTCACCAATTATTTAAAACAAACTTTAAAAAAAGTAATATATTAGATTATTGTGCAGTCGTTTCAAAAAAAAAAAAAAGATTATTGTGTAGTGGTGACAATGGGGCGGTCGGTACATGAAGACCCAGAACTGTCCGTATTTAGAACGAGGCGGATTGACCCGTTCTACCCTAGGGTAGATTAAATTAAATGCAAAAAAAAATTAAAAATGGAAAAAAATATATTTTTAATATATTATAAATATAAAATATCATTTACAAAAGTTGTCATTATTAATTTATAAATATTAGATAAAATATAAGAATACGTAAAAAATATGTTATAATATATATTGATATGCAAAATATATATAAAAATATATTTCAAAAATAAAAAAATATAGATGGGGCGTGTGCCGTGTTTATCTTATATGTAGATAATGAAGATAGTACAATTATTAAAAAAACATTGTCATATGAAATATTCAATATCCTAGATATTATTGATGGAGATAAAGAGGAAATAGACTGAAAAGAAAAATATGCTATGAATGTGATAATTAATGAATTTTGTCTACTTAACCCGTCGAACCCGCAACCCAAAATGAGTTGGGTTGGGTTCGTTTATCCTTTTACCCAGCCCCTTGTCCCGACCCGCCTAATGGTGGATTGTGGCGGGTTGCGGGTCCACCAGCCCACCGGCCTGTTTTTACAATTTTAGACTTGAGGAATGCTCCTCGAGCTTATATAAAGGAGAAACCAATCCTAAAAAATCAATTGAAATCACTAGCACCATTAATCACATTCTTTGCCCAAACTAGTGCTATTATTAGCATTTTGGTTTCATAATTAAAGTAGTAGAAATCACTTGCACGTGAATTTGACAATAGGAAAAAGTTTGTTAGTATCATCGTCTCTCTTTAAAGCCACGATATGTACAGTCATCACCTAAAAATCATTAACGATTATATTACATGCCCCGACGTTTTCACGAAGGTTCTATTGTATTTATTCAATTATATAATGTACTACACTTTTTGAGAATTATAAATTATACCACTTTATTTATCATATCGGTCCACATTCTTATAATACATTTAACACTTATCACCTAGATTCAAAGTTAAATAAATTATAAGTACTGATTGGAGGGGAGAAGATAAATTTCAAAAAAACTAAAAATACCGGGTTCGAGCCTCGGTCAACACCCTTACAAAGAAAAATTCTGTTTTGTTGCTGATTAGCGACTATTTGGGCTTATTTTGTTAATTTAGTAGGATCTTTTTCTTAAAAAAAAAACATGTTTAAATAATTACTAAACAACTGGCCAAATGCTATGATTTAAAATTTTTACAATTCTATGAAACAATAATATTTTAAATCACTACAAAAAAAAATCAGTTTAAGTATTAAGTTAATTATAATGTATAGACAAAATCTTTGTCGGTAAAATTACTGTAGGTAAATATATACTTGCAAAATCTAAAACAGTTGGTAAAATACTTACGGTATTCTGTCGGTAATTTAAAAATTATCGGTGATCTGTCGGTAATTTGTCAATATAATTTGAGAAAAAATAATATTTTTTATTATGTAGATAAATGTAAGATTTAATGGCAAAAATATTTATGTTGGTAATCTGGAAGTTTCTTGCAGTGAATTCATTAAATTAATTAACTTTATAACCAACTGGACAGTCAAATGTCGATAAATTAAAAAAATAGAATCTCTAAAGTTTAACTTAATTAAAAACAATTTTTATTATGCTGTCAAAAAAAATAATTTTTATTATTATTATTTTTGTAACTAGTCTATCAATTCATCTAACCGGTACAGGTTGGATGGCGGCAGATGGACTAATTGTGCCCAAAAGCCAAAAAGTGGTTCTTATTTACTTTACAACTAATTCCACCAATTGTTGTTTAGTGTCTGAAAAATATTGGTTTGTCAATTTAAATTGGTAAAATTAGCTACAACATCTTTTCAACCCTTTCTGCTCTTTTCATCGATTGCGTTTGACTTTTACTTAAACTTCAAAAAGATTCTTCTATATTTCTCTTTTATGAATGGACAATTTGGCAAATTATTTACAAGTAATCAGTACCCCTAATTCATTAAAAAAAATTATTTACGATTAAAACCATTATTCTCTTTACTTTTCTTTTTAAATTGAGATATTCATTCTTTATTTTTTTGATCCTTCTGTGATAATTTATTTATTTATTGTTTTCTTTGTTGTTGCAAAAAGGTAGTGTGCACTATAAGAAAATATCAGTTCATCTATAAAAACGTTTGTAAGTAAATATTAATATAACTGTAAATTGTTGTAGGTAAAAATATTGTAGGTAACTATTTATCTACATAATCTGAAACTCTTGGCACCTAGAGTATTTCTGTCAGTAAATTTTAAAACTGGCGATGGCATGTCGGTATTGGTATAATTTATTATTTTGTTTGTTGTTACAATCAGGTGCTGTGCACTGCAAGAAAAAAAATTAGTTTATCTATAGAAACATTTGTAAGTAATAATATAACTGTAAATTGTTGGTAAAATTGTTATAGATAAAACATTGTAGGTAACTTGTTGGTATGTTGGTAATTTGTTGGTATAATTTTAGATAAATAATATTTTTTGTTCTGTAGGTATTTTGTATGTAATTATAAATTTTAGTGATAAAATCATTTATGTCGGCAAATTCTAACGGTAAACTGAAATTTTGTTGTAGTGATGTGTTAAATTTGAGCCACATTGAGCACGTTTCTTTTAGGAAATTCATAAGAACTAATGGATATATTTATTTATTTTAGTTTAATAAATAATTTAATTATGATTTTAAAGAAAACTTTATTGGTCTAAGAGGCTCAAATCGCAATAAATGTTCATAACACCCATATCCCAAATAAGTAAGTACAATTATCCAAATGTTCGCTTTCAAGGAACAATTCAAAGCGGTAAATGACTGTAGCTAAATTGGTTGAACATTTGTAACACATACAATTGACCCGAGATCAAATCCAACCAACCCATCTTTCCAAGGATCTTGTACTGAAAAAGAAAAAAGCGATCGTCATCAATAAAGAGAAAATCTATGATCATTGTGGTGTTATATATATACCTTTTCACGAAGTTTTTAAGACTGTAAACCAATGTGTAGGGAAGTCTCAAGGTTAAATTTATTTTGAACTATCCAATTTAATAAATTCTTAATTCCTTTTTAAGTTTTATTATGATGTTAGCCTTCATTTTGAAGTATTGCAACGTAACATGACACATACACACTTTATTTGTTATTGAAAAATAAGAAAAATGGACCACTTTTAATCCTTGGTACCCTTAGTTGGATGAAAGTGATTAGGGCGTGTGACATGTCATTTCATAGTTATGGTTATGAATAGTAACTTTTCACTTGTCAATAGCTTTGATATTAAGTACTCACCAATCATCAATAATGATGCTACTAATTGGATATTTGGAATCATAACACCCCTTTTTTTTCCCATCACCTTTTCATTATTATTAAAACTCTATAAATTCTTCTTTTCAAAGTTAGGAGCCACTACAAGACAATTTTATGTTGGGATGGTTTATATGTTAAGATTCACAAAATTGATTATTCCTTGCTTTTGTTTTTCCTCTAGAAGGTGACCATCAATGAGCAAAATTAGACTCCATAATTCAATGATAACAAGAAATCTTAGTCCAAGTGTAATTTGTCGAACATCAAGATTTTAGTGGGTAATTGATGATTAGGCAGAGCCAGACAATGAAAATTAGGGGGCGATATTTATTTTTTCTTAAAATTAGTAAATAAAGAAATTTTTTTATATTTTTTAGGAGGCAAAATTTTAACATTTAATATTTTATATACAAGAAGTTGAAGCGGGGTAATCATTGGCATTGTCGGCCTCTAATTGGCTTTGTCGCTGACGATGTAATATTACTAGACGGTTTGACCACATAAGATTTTGAAGTACAATTTTAATAATAATTCATGTAATAATCGTATTACATGAAGTGTTTGGTATACTTAGTGTATAGACGAATGTCAAGTATTTCATTATGCAAAAGCTAAGTCGTGAGTTAAATGATGGATCTGCTCTAGGTACAGCAAAGTGCAAGATTTACATGGCCTGAAATGCATTATTTTTTCACTTTAGTTTATGTGATCAATACACAAGCTTTTCGAGAAGTGTTTTTTTAGATAGTGTGAAGACTTTGGTACAATTATATTTAAATAATTAGTATCCAATATCTTCACCAAAATTATTAATACTACGAGTAAATTTTAAAATATGTGACTTATAGTCCACTCAAAATTAAACACGAACAAAGAACACTTTGAATGAATTTCTATATCTAGAAATTAAAAACCCATTTAGGATGGGTTCTAATTCCTACCAATATTAACTATATATCGAGTGAACTACAAATTCTTGAAATAAAAATACCAACAAAAAATTTAATTAGACTAGAACATTATGACTTATGAGTAATCTTGTAAGTTAACCTTAATTATTTGAACACGTTGTGGATACATGCTTAAAATTTGTGTACAATAACTTTTGAGTTTTGACTTGCTGGCTTTTCCTTTTCTTATAAATTGTAATTTGACTTTGTACGTGGGAACAAGATATTTGTCTTCAGAAATCACCCTAAAAAATTCAAAGTGTCAACCAAACAAAGGTATATAATCGAAAAATAATCAAACTTTGTTGGTTGGCTCAACCCACTTCAACAGCCATCCCAAATTTAATCTTCAAAGTCATTGCCCACTCCAATACAAAAACACGCATAAAAATTTACTATTTTGGATTATCCAATCCTATCCGTCCACCAAACCCAATTATGGCTTTACCGACTAATTATTATACAGTACGCGAGCATGACGTGGTGCAATCCGTTTCAGTAGTTTAGGACAAATTACACCAGGAACTTGATTAGTGCGCTTTATTTTGTTACATGTAATTTTGATACGTGTTTATAAGGTGTATCATACATTCATATTTGAATAATTAATATTATGTATAAATTACATTAATACGTATTGTACTTCTAAACCATAGAAATCAAAGTGGAATAAAAAAAATTGAAGGAGAGACGAAGCAACAGTTGAAATAGAAATTTATGCTTGATTACATCTTTTGTTTCAATAATATAAATACGCTCCTATTGACAACATCATTTTGGTCATATAGTGTGTCCTTATGGTATTAGATATGTAATCATATACCATTTGAAATAGAAGATCTGACTAACCACGAGCTTATAGCTCAACTGATATTGCTAATTTTTTCTAAGGATGTTGATCGGGGTTCAAATTTGGTATCTTTTAGTTTCTTTAGAACTTATCTATTCCACTCCAACTCAAGGGCGGAGGTAGGGGTGTCAATTTAGGACCCGACACGCAAACCCGACACGAACCTAACACGAAATTAATGGGTATGGGTCCAGGCTTCGTGGGTTCGGGTCGAAATTGGGTCGGACCCGACTAACCTGCGAACCCGTTTAACCCGTCTAACTCGTTTGTGAATTTAAAAAAAATTAAGTAAATAATTAATTGTAAGAAAAAAAACAACAAACAAGAAATATCTTTAAAACTCAAATGATAAAACCTCATTAATTATGTATTTGTTATTATTATGCATATCGTTTTGAATATTGTCCTCAAAATATAATTAGTATGTTATGTTATTTATGCAATTATGTCATTTCTTTTTGTATGTTGTAAATTGTAATATTTTTTATTGATCGAATAGTGTATGATTCTGAAAAAAATAAATTTATTCAGTTAAAAATATTAAATATATATTAAAATAATTTTATTAGACGGGTTAAGTGGGTCGGGTCCGGTTACCTGTGAAATAAGCGGTCGGTCCGGGTTCAAGATTCTAACACGAATAATTAAACAGTTCGGGTCCGGGTCATTTTGTTTCTCGACACGCGAACCTGCGAACCCGAACCCACGAACCCAGATTCAACCCAAATTGACACCCCTAGGCGGAGGTAGGGGGAGACCACTCTGGGCCCCACCCCCTTTTTTAAAGAATTTTTTTTACACTAGAATTTTTTCTAATTTTTTTTAATTATAGTTTCTATGATTTTCGTGTATTGACCCACTCCTTTTTTATTCATGGCTCTGCCCTTATTCCAATATAAAAAAATAAAAAAAAAGCTTGTAACTCAAGTGATATCGCTAATCTTTTGTAATGGTGTTGACTAGAGTTCGAACCTTATGTTTTTCAGTTTCTTTCAAATTTATCCGATTGGTACTAGTGAGAGCTTGGTCGTTCACCTTTTCTTTTTTAATAATGTCTAAAAATTGTTCATTTAACATTTCATTTTTCTGCTTTAAAAAAAAATTCCATTTTTTTAAAAAAGAAAATCTTTTTGAAAAAGTAGTACATGAAACTTTTCTTTCATCAATGAAATTTGGTATAGTTCTAGAAGTCAACACCTTTTCTTGAAGTTAATTCTCATACCGACGTAGAAGTTTGGGGGTAAAATGTTACTTTTGGAGATGTTTGGTAACTATAATTTCATGCCGCCTTTGTCAAAAAAAAAAAAAAATTCATGCCGCCAAGAGATAACCTTTACAAAATGAATTTTGTTTCCAGTATTTATGTTTCCAAACGTGATTGGACAAAAGATATTGTGGAGTGTTACATATGTAATGATATTCTCGACTCTTCATCCTTTAGCCTAAAGTCGCCAAGTGGCAACAACCCATTCGGCCAGGTTATGACCCCCCGGCCTACTCCCATTGGTGCTCAATTTGCCAATAGCCATAAATATGTCGCCACATCTTAAGTTCCCGTTAAAGCAACACTCAACTTACCAGTTCCCAACTAATTTGGACAACACACAACACATTTCTAAAATGCCAAAATGCCACCTTATTCTCATCATTGGTCATATATATATATAGAGATATCTAGTATAACAAAAGCCCCAACCAAACTTTACTCAAAAAAAAAAAAAAAAAAAGGCCCCAACCAAACTCAAAGCACTAAACAAAACACATCACATACATTCTTGAACTCACTACAACAAATGGATTGGACAAGAGGCCACACCATAGGCCACGGCGCCTCCGCCGCCGTCTCGATCGCCACTTCGCGATCGTCCGATGAAATATTCGCCGTGAAATCGACCGAGCTTTTTCGATCCGAGTCCCTACAAAGGGAGCAAAAAATTCTCTCCACTTTGAACCACCCTCATATAGTTGGTCACAAGGGATGTGCCATTACCCTAGAGAATGGAAGATCAATTTTCAGCCTCATGATGGAGTACGCGCCAAACGGCACGCTAGCCGATGAAATTCGCCGGTCAGGAGGCCGGCTCGACGAAATAACAATCGGTTACTACACGTGTCAAATTTTAAAGGGGCTAGAGTATTTACATTCGAGGGGCATAGTGCATTGTGATATTAAGGGGAGTAACATACTATTGAGCCGAGGCGAGGCCAAAATCGCGGATTTTGGCTGCGCCAAGGCGGCGGACGAGGCGACGATCGGTGGCACGCCGATGTTTATGTCACCGGAAGTTGCGCGTGGAGACGAGCAGGGATTTCCGGCAGACATATGGGCACTTGGGTGCACGGTTATCGAAATGTCCACCGGCGAGCCCCCGTGGCCTAACGAGACGTCGACGCTTCACCGGATTGCGTTTTCTGGCGAACCGCCTAAAATTCCGGGTTTTCTATCGGAATTTGGTAAGGATTTCTTGAGTAAGTGCTTGAGAGTTGATCCAAAACAGAGATGGACAGCTGGAGAGTTGTTGAAACATCCTTTTCTCGACGAATTTCGATTTGTTCATGTGAAGGAGATCAGAGATGATGACACGTGTTCTCCCACGAGTATTCTTGATCAGGGGATTTGGAGCTCAATTGAGGAAGAAATTTCAGAAACTACAAGTGAGATGAACGGTGAAGATTTCTTGATTGGTCCTATGCAGAGGATGACAGAGTTGTGTATTAATTCAGGAAGGGAGAATTGGGAATGGGGAGAGAGATGGATTACAGTAAGGCACAGTAAAAATGTAAATGTTAGTATTAACAGTAGGGGTAAATTTAGAGAACAGAATTTTGTACTTGGTAGGAATCTAAATTTCCAGAGACATACAGAGGAGTTGGTATGAGATCAATTACAATTTTTGTAAATTTCACTTTTTACAGTTCATTTTTCTTGATTCTTTCTCCATTCATTTTTTTGGAGTACGTAATATCACGCAATTCATTGAGTAATTTAATTAGTAGGTAGATTAGGTGCCAAAATGAACAATTTTCCTTAGGAGTTGGCTGCTATGCTCTTCATCCACCTTTAAGAACTCTGTACTCTCTTTTTTTTTTAAATTTATTGACCGCTTTTTCAGTTTCATCCTTTGTTAAAGTATGAGTGAAGGACAATAAGTTTTTACTATTTTGATAAATTTTACAGTAAACTTTTTGTTCCATAATTATGTACCCTTTTGAAAATTCTGGCATGAATTGATCATTTGAAGTAGTTTTCACGTTTCACCTTCTCTACTTGCGTTGCTTTGAAAATTTCACAACTTTCTTTTACTCACTATCTAGTTCGTAAATGAACTCCAAACTTCTTATTTTTATTTTTATTTTTTAAATAATGGGGAACCCGCATTCATTTTTTTTGGGTGGCGGCAAACCACAGTAGACAGGCTAATACGTCATTGCAGAGACTCGAATTCAAGCTCCTCCGTTAAAGAATAGTATATGTGGCCAATGGGTCCTTTTTTATATGTATAGTAGTAAAATGTGAAACTAAGTTTGCTTGGTAAAAGGTTTAATTACACATGTATGTAGGTTTAATTATACATGTATGTAAACGGGAAAGGATAAATAAATTGTTGAGATTCGTGATAATTTCATGAACTAATTTTTAATTGACAAAATTATTCATATTATATATAATTATGACCCTAAAAATGTATTTTTTTAAGTTGACCTTAAATCCACACATTTGGTTCTAGTTAACCTGCCACGTGTCAGTTAACCGTTGACAAGGGTCAACGAGACCGACCTTTAATTGCCAAAAATCCTTTTGAAAACTTTAAAAGGAAAAAACAAATTAAAATTTAAGGGCCGGTGACTCAGTGTCAACCTTAAGCTCGGATCTGGTCAATGACCAGGCCTAACCGACTTTAGGCAGTTCCTGACCCTTATCCAGCGTGTCAAAACAGTGGTAAACTAATCAGGTGGGCACCACTTGCGCCACCACAAAGAATGTGGGGTGGAGGTTAGGGTTCCTACTCCATCAAATTGCTCCCGTGGCATATGCGAATGAAGATTTGGTGGGAACTCATCTTGAATAACATCCGCAGTGTGGGTTCGATTCGGGGTCGAACATAATTGTTCTTTTACCTTTAGGATCTCGTTGTTAGAACACACCATCGCGTGCGTCACATCCCCGGTTTACCTTGGCGGCTGAATGAAGAATGGTCGAGTTGTCGCTGGGCATAATCGAGCTTGGAAGCTGAGTTACCAAAAAAAAAAAAACAGTGGTCAACTTTAAGACAACAATAAGGACGTAACCTAATTTTTTTATCCTTTTTTTTTCTGCTGGGACTTTTTTTTTATATGTTTTCTTAAGGAGGGAAAATGTTGGGCTACAGGAAAAAAAATTCAGATAGAGGTAGTCGAGCCGACTGGCGACGCCCTGATCCGACTTTTATTTTGTTGCCTAAGAAATTGACTTCTATGCGAGATGTCCTCTACATAATCTACTTCCATGAACTTCCTTCAACATTGGCTACCATCAAACAAATAGGTGAGAATTTTAAATTTTGTACTTTTAAGTTATTTAATCACAGATATTAAAGAGTGAGTTGAATGTTGATCATATGTTTACAGATATTATATTTAATGTGTGTTTGTATGCATAATATTATATATATTCATATTATAAGTATGTGTGTATATTAATGTAAATGTGTGTGTGTCGTGCTACCATGTGAGAATGTATGTATGTGTAGTGTGGTGTGTGTGTTATATAATATATATAAATATGTATATATTATATTGTAAATTTTAGTGTGTGAGTGTGACGAGTGATATGTGTGTGTTTGTACAGAATGGTGTGTGTACCATGTGAGTGTGTTATAATTTAAATGTTAGCAAAATTAATATTTTATGTGTGATGGTACGTATTTAATGTTTTAGCATGTGTGTTTAGTTTAATTATATTCTTAATATTTTAGATTTATAAAAAAACTCTCAATTTTAATTATTTGGTCTGACGGGAATAAAAAAAATTGCCCAAAAATCCACATGCCCATTTATATGGTCACATTCATGAAATGGAAACAACTTCACTTATCTTAACATTCTTGAAATTAATAAGTTTTTAATTTTTGTTTTAATCGTTATGCCAACTCAACTGTAAGATGTCCACATAAACTAAATTGATTTAGCCGGAAATGTGGACACGTAGATATTTCTCGCAAATTTTCCAACCTCCTACGATAAAAAAATATTGAAATCGAGAGTTCTTTGAAAGTTACCGTGACTTATTTAGGACTATAAATGTCAATATATTGATATCATCAGTTTGAATTTTCATCATCTCCTACACTCAACACAATGTCTGATGCTGCTGAGGAAGTGAAGTTCTCTTTAAAAGTTATGGTAAACAAACAGAAAACTAAGGTTCTGTTTGCAGAAGCCGACAGCGATTTCGCAGATGTTTTGTTAAGCTTCCTGACATTGCCATTGGGCACCATTGTTAGAATCATGTACAAGCACTACGGAGATAAGGCGCCTATCATTGGAAGCTTAACCACTTTGTACAATGGCTTATCTAATCTGGACAGTGTCTATTTCTGGACAGAGAGCGGTAAACAGATGCTGCTAAACCCGAGAAACTCATCCGAAACCGAATGTCGTAAACTGAAACTCAATGTTGATGATACTCAACCCGCCAAGTACTTTACTTGTGAAGACTGGAATTGTGGCTATCCTAGATATTCAAATATAGGCATGTACTATGGTACTGCTATATGCGCTTGTGGTAAAACTCTGAAAAGAGAAATCAATGTGGATGAGTTTTTTCAAGCTGATGGTAATTGTGATGATGGAGTTTTTACAATAAAAACAGCTTCTTTCATTATCTGTGACGATTTGCGTATGGCGCCTAATGTAGCAGGATCTGTAATGGAAACATTAGACAATCTCGGGATTACAGACACGTTAGGGGCCGAGCTAATGAATGTTACTTTCGGATTTAATGAGGTAGTCTTGATTCTGTAATTTAACAATCTTTCTTTCTTAATTAAATCCTCTTGTGATTTTTGATTTCCTTTTTCATGTTTGCAAATATTAGGTTATGGATTTGCTAAAGGGATCGTTTCTTTCTTGGACTCCGCTTACTGATATCATACTCAACAAAGGACAGATTGACTCTGCTATACCATGTCATGAACCTGGAATTTCATTTGACAATATTGAGAAGGAATCAATTTCCGATGCTAAAAAGATGACTCTGAAAGTTGTGGTACAAAAATCTACGAATAAGTTAATGTTTGCACAAGCAGAGGAAGATTTCGTAGATTTTCTTTTTAGTTTACTAACCATTAACCATTCCCCTTGGAGGAGTTGAGTCTCTTTTGGGCAGTAATACTTCTGTTAAATGCATAGACAATTTGCACAGGAGCTTAGCGAATATCAATGATGACAAGTATCTGAAGACCAAATATATAGAAACCATGTTACTCAAACCCAAGCCACCTCTCGGTTATGTTTCCAAAAACCAGATTCTCCCTTTAACCGAAGAAATAGCTCCTTTCTTATATCGCTGTGCAGGCAACTTTCGGGACCAAGACTATTTGTCGACTCTTGACAAAAGAGGATCTTTTGGTCCACAGGTTTCTTGTGTCAAGTCCCCGAAAGGTGAGGGGAATTATGTTAATGGGGCAAGAATGTTTATGGTAACCGATGATTTAACTGTGACTCCTTTGTGTATGTCCTCAAGCCTTTCTATTTTGAACGGGCTGGAAATACCGTTGTCTGATGTCAAAGAACTGAAGCTGCATATCGGATTGGAAGAGGTAAACATGATTCGACTTTCATTTAGAGTTTATTACAATTATTAATTTTGTTTGCATGTTGACGCGTTCTTTTTTTCTTTGTAGGCGTTAAGCATATTGAAGGCATTTCTTACCTCGACTTCTGCTCTAACCATTGGCCTGATCAATCCTTTATTAAAGAAAGAACTGAAGCTGGAAAATTGAAGCTAATCTCAAGAGAGGTTGATGCATTTGTTTACATTAGTAGTCTTATTTGTACTTGCATGCAGAACATAGATTGTTTCTTGTATTTTATTCTCTGACAAAAGATTGTGCTATTCTGAAACTTATTTGAGTACAACTATATAATGTTGTGTCCCAAGAGTTGTAACTTGTAGCAATGTAGGTGGGAACAAATTTGAAGTTAACCAATGTAGCAACTAGCATGTATAGTCCTGTCCCCAAACCTCATTTTCAAAATCTACACTATAATACATTAAACAGGAAACTTATTTGATTCATCACTTTTGTCCGAAAATAACCTCTGTTTTATTCCACTATTCTCGTTGAAAATTAACCTACAATCTTTTTTTTTCTCCTTAACTATACTAATAAGTCTAATATATATAAAATCCAACTCAAATCAAAGTTCGGACAAAAAACTAGAAAAAAGTGTTCATGTTTGGTTTTGGTAAGAATCAGTGTCTTCCAATTTGGGTCGCCTATCCACTAGTCTCGTTACATTAGTTTTGGATGATATGAAATGCAACAAACTTAGGCTATCTTCATTCGATGCTTATGTCAGTACACAAGTCCTGAGATCATTAGGAACAAGAAGAACAAAGTCAAAGGCTCAAAATACATTAATGAATTATTTGAAGTGGTTGAAATGTGCTATATATATGGTTGATTGCATCTCATTAAGGACAACATAGTGATTTTTCATTTTAGCAATTTTATTGGGGGGTGGGTAGTATTTTTTTCAAGTTCTTTTCTATTTTTTGGGGATGCAACATAGTTAGTGTTCTTTTGCTACTTAGATAGCTCTTAGACAATGCATAATTAATAGTTTTTTTGCTACAATATTTTATGGTATATATTGGTGAAATATAAAAACCATAAGGGTTGGTGGAGAGTAAGCATAGTTAGTTTTCTTTTGATGATTAGACAGATCTTAGACAATGCATAGTAAGTTGATTTTGCAGCACAATTTATGACATTTATCACATAATTGGGTATAATGTAGTGCACATTTAATTTTTTTATACTGCATAGATAGCTTCTAAACAATGTATAGTTAGTTGATTTTTGCTGCCTAGTTTATGACACTTATTGCATGGTTGAGTATAATGTACTGCATATTTAGATATTTTTGACTTTGCATAGATAGTTACAATGCATAATTAGTTGATTTTTGATGCTTAGTTTTCAACTATGCAACATCTTATAGTTATTTATACAGTGTTCACAAAGTATTTATGCAATATCTCCAATGCAAAAATTTACAGTATATAGAGTCTGCGTTGAATATACCAGTTTCGAGTTCTCCATGGTTGTCCACTGAAATTTCTTGCGGAATGATTAATGTTGCTTCGTTTTCAACAGTATTCATATTCTCTAACACAATTTTTTCACTGTAATTTTTTCTTCTTGGCGTGATTAGCGTGAACTATGGAGTACAGGAGTAATACTCTGAATTAGGGATTGGTTTCTGATATGGACATTTTTTAATGATTGAGATAATTAAGAATTATGACAGATCATGATAGATTCTCTTTCCAATTGTTTAGCCATTTCTAAGTGATTAATTATCAATTAGGATTGATTTTACATTGTTACCAGTTTTGTGAATAAATTAAATGTTTAATATTATTTTGTCTATTTAGTTGCATCCACTCATTAATTTATTATAATGGTTGAGATTAGTCTCTATGGTCTTAACGTCGGCACTGGTTTCATTA
Organism: Rehmannia glutinosa; assembly: GCA_016081115.2. NCBI lineage: Eukaryota > Viridiplantae > Streptophyta > Magnoliopsida > Lamiales > Orobanchaceae > Rehmannia > Rehmannia glutinosa. The sequence continues at coordinate 54,345,425 of CM071929.1, read as the reverse complement.
GATCAGATTCCTATATACATATATTTTTATTTATGTAAATCATTACTTTATGATAAACATGTTCCAAATAAACTTGTTTGATCCAAATAATATAGGCTTGAAAAATATTTTTGACTAGAAAATTAAAAAAGAGTCCATTTTATACTAGAGCCCAAGAAGCCCAATTTCTAAAATTTCTTAAACATGTTTTGAGAAAATATTTAGATACTTTGGAGAAAAAAAAAATTGTAGAAAATTCTAGAGTAATATATATTTTGTTAGACTATTCTAGTGAATGAATTGTAGCCCTATGATTAAATAAATCCAAGCTATTGGTTAGAGAGTTGTCTTAATATAAATAAGATTTCATCATTTTATAGCAAGCCAAAATTGAAAAAATCAAGAGAACTAACAATAAAGATATGTTATAGTTTTTGCATACGAATGTTCGAATTAATTCATATACATTGGAATATATTTTCGAATAAATATAAAAATTAATTTTTATATTCGAATATTAAAAGAATTCCAATAAAAATACTCAGAGTAAATATAAACAAGAGGCGCTCAGGAGCCGCTCAAGAGAAGAAAGATCTCTGGATTAAACCTGTTCAAAGGCATATAAGCAATTACTAATCGCAACTGGTATCAAGTATGATTCAAGAACCAATTTTTCTTGAAATTGGCAATGTAAGAATATACAAGTATGAAAATTAACATCATAAAAAAATCTCTTTAGTAACTATACGGTCATCATTCAATGAACAAGGATTTAAGAAAAGGAAGTATTGGGCGTGACAGGTGGCTAGTTTAGTGTTGGGGAAAGAGCTGCAGAAACCGAAGGGAGTCACGTTGAGTAATTGGGCTAGCCGTCGGCTGATGGATAAACAAGTGCGGTATATAATGTAACCGGACTTTAGAGTTCAGACTAATTTGGAAAGACTGTTATATTATGGGCTCAATAATGGCAATAGGCAATACGAATCCCGTAACAATCTTATTTTGTTGGATTTTAATTTTACAATCTCGTTTTGTTGATATGTTTCCTAATTTAAGCAGTCTTTGCATGAGATGGTAAATGGATTTTCGGAAATATTTTTAGGCGTATAAAGTTGTTGATTTGTTGCTTTCCAAAAAAAAGTTGATTTGTGATTTTGTGTGGCAAAAATAGATTAGGAAATTTCTCTATTTTCAGACTTTTTTTTAAAATTAAAATATGTTTTAGGCTGCTAAGGATGGAAAAACTGGAGGCCATACGGAAAGAAAGGTGTCACAATTAAGTCATCAGTTACCTGGTACATTCTTTGTCCCTTAACATAATTGTCCCTTAACATAATTCCCTTTGCCTTTTGGGAGGAAGAATCTGGTTTCGGGAGATATTTTCGGGTCTGAGCAACAAGAATTTCATATCTTTGGTCTTCAGATACTTGCCACCATTAATATTTACTAGGCAAAAACTTGTATAGGACCGTCTTACCAATCCTATTCCGTAAGACGGATCCTCCAGCAACCCGCCCGCCCACCCCGCCTGATTATTAAAAAAAAAAACTGCATATGCTCCCCTAACACGCTGGGCCCAATAGACCCAGCCCATGTCGCACGGGCGCGCCCGCCCAAGAGACCCAACCCAAGTCGCAAATGCCCGCCCGCCCAAGAAACCCAGCCACAGTTGCATGCTTAATTAAAAAGTTAACAAATATGCTCCAGTTGGGAATTGAACCCAGGTTTATACCAAAGCAAAGTGTTATTCTACCACTAGACCACTAGTGCTTGTTGTGTATATTTAGTATAACCGTGTATATAAAGCTTCATTATCATCCCTTCATTTTAAAACTTTAAATTCTCTGAATACAAAGTGATACTTTATCCGAAAATATTGATACTTTTGGGTAATAAATATGATACTTTTAAGGTGAACATTGATGTATTCATTCATGTCTCATAGCTAATGTTTTTTACATTGAAAGACTGATACTTGTGCTGGAAATAATGATATATTTGATATTAAATATGATGCTTTTATAATGGACAATGATATTTTAAAATTTTAAATTCTCTGAATAAAAAGATATTTTATATTAAAATAGTGATACTTTTGAGTAATAAATATGATACTTTTAAGGTGAACATTGATACTTTAATTTTTACATATTCAAAAAATAAGATTTTTTGATGTATTCATTCTAGTCTCATAGCTAATGTTTTTTACATTGAAAACCGATACTTATCTTTGAAATAGTGATACATTTGATATTAAATATGATACTTTCATGATGGACAATGACATTTTAAAATTTTAAATTCTCTGGAAAAAAAATTGATACTTTATATTAAAATAGTGATACTTTTGATAAGAAATATGACACTTTTAAGGTGAACATTGACACTTTAATTCTTATATATTCAAAAAATAAGATTTTTTTATATTAAAACATGTGACTGTATTAAAAAAACATGATACTTTATCTCAAAAAATGGATACTTTTACTCATAAAAGTGGTACTTTTAACTATGTCATATTTATTTTTCTTTTTTCACTACACTGAATTCATATTTTGTGATTTATTTACAAAAATATGATACTTTATCTCAAAAAATTGATACTTTTACTCATAAAAGTGTTACTTTAGCTCTGTCTTATTTATTTTTCCTTCGTGATTTAAAGTATCATGTTTTTTAATATAGTCACAAATTAGAAAGGAAGGAAAGAAGGAAAAATAAAAAATAAATATGATATAGTTAAAGTAACACTTTTATAAGTAAAAATATCAATTTGTTGAGATAAAGTATAGATTTTTTAATACAGTTACAACTAGGAACAGAAAAAAAGAGGAAAAATAAAAAATAAATATGATGTAGTTAAAGTAACACTTTTATAAGTATCTATTTATTGATATAATGTATCATATTTTTTTAATAGACTTGGGTTCGATTCTTAGCCTTTACATTTATGGGCGTTTTTTTTTAATTACCAGGCATATTTATGAAAGAGTTTATATAAATTGTTATGCTAAAATTACACAATAAGCATTAGTGGTGTAGTGGTAGAACACCACCTTACCTCTTCATAGACGCGCAGGCTCAATTCCCCACTGAAGCGGAATAGGATCCGTAAAACGGTCTTACAAGAGACCTACTCTATTTACTATGCTTCTATACAAGTTGTCTATATTCTTAAGACAAGTATTATTGCCCAAAATATATTCAACTCCTCCCAAGGGTATGATGAGAAAACTAGAAAGAAAATTTATAAAATCGTCCCCTGCTTCAGCAAACAATACCTTATTCCTAGACTTCTGTACCATAGCTTTCACAGTCATCTTAGAGTTAGATGACGATTCTTTCTCCATCTGCTGCGGTAAATTCTCAGTTACACAATTCGTTTAGCCTCTTTCCGGGAAAATCAGGTCCGTCAGTGCAGTCTTGGAGAGTAAAGATGCCTTGAGTAAATCCGTAATATGATCCGACAAAGTAGTAAGCAGCCAAAAACAAAAAGAAAAACAGAGAGAGAGTTTAAATAAGTGAAATAAAACTAACCTCATTGAGTCCAAAAACTCCACCATAACCATCAGCAGCAGGTTGAGTATTAGACTCTCTTACATCTCCAAAAGATCCTTTCCTTTTACAATCACTATTTTTCTTGGTCGCAGTGTCATCAATGTTGAGTTTCAGTTTAACAAAACGTCTGTGAAATCGCTGTCGGCTTCTGCAAAGAGTACCTTGGATTTCTGTTTATTTATCATAACTTTCAAAGAGAACTTAACATCCCACCAGATTCCACGACTCGAGAGTCTTCAGGAGTTAGATCTTTCATCTCCTCAAAGTAAAGGTACCTCATTAAATTTAGAGTTGCTATAATTTTGGTATTGACTGAATTAAAATTCGTTAAAGAACCAAATAAAAATTTGATCCCTAGAAGTAGCTAGAAAGTGAAATTAGCCAATTAAGTGGAACCAGTTTGTAAATTAGTATTGAGCTTTCTTTTGTCATCCAAAACTAACATCAAATCACAATATTGTGTATTTATAAATAGTAACAAACACATTAGGGACAAGAAACACAAGCTGCAACAGAGCAAACAATAAACTCGCCAAATTAAAACTTATTCAATCATGGTTCAAACTGTTGTGATACTAAATCTCGGCCCATGGGATAAATCTCGGACCTAAATAGTTACATGTTTGTTAAAGATCCAGCTGAATTTCAGTCTCTGTGGCTCCAACTTATCCGCTCGTTCATCCGCTCGCTCTTGCAGTTTCCTAATCCTAGCCCCTAGACCGCATACAAAATCTTGTTCACACCGCCCGTCGCTTTTCAGTCCCTCGATCTTCTCCAACCTCCAGCGTCCGACCAAAAACTCCAAAATGTCCACGTAATCAGAAGCCGTGTAAACCCTTAGCCGGTTGGCGACGTACGAGAAATGTTCGAATATATTTGGGTCCCGCCCATCGTACATCAGGTGAGCTGGCATTACTATTTTCTTTCTCATCATGTTTCCTATGGCTAGCATAGTTTCATTTGGATCGATCTCGAGTAGTTTTTCGACAATTTTCACGTATGCATTCTCGTGGCGCTTTTCGTCGGCAGCAATGTTCGCGCACATGCGTGCGAGAATTGGATCCCCACCCTCCTTTGCTAGCCGAGCCGTGTTACCGTGTGACACAAATGTAGCGCGCTCTTGGAATGACGTATACACGAACCCCAAATAAGGGTTGTTTTCCACTCCGATGTCCTGCGAATAGTTAATCCCAATAATGTGTGAATAGATAGTATAACGGTTTATTTATCAATTATCATAATAAATTCTAATCCTCCAGCAATAGTTCACTCATTGTATATGTATATAGTACATTAATGTTTAATTTTTTTTTCTTGTTAACTCAAAATATTGTTCTATAATTTTGCCTTTTCTTTTATAGTTCATGATATTTAATTTCACCTACACAAATACTATTTAAGTAGAGTTGGAAAATAATAAGGCAAAATTACAGAATTAGTTAAGTTGGCCTATTTTTGGATTTGGTCTATTTTTAAAGGTGTTTGCAATTTACTTCCGCTAACTTTTAAAATTTTACACGTTCGGTCCTATCAGCAGGAAATTGGGTCAATTGTCCCTAAAATTGTTGATGTGGCATCGGGAATTTCTTATGTGGCCGAAACAATTGGTTTTGTTTAAAGGGGAAATTATATGGTATACACTGATTTTTGTACCATTATCATACAATACGTTCCAATTAATTTTGTGCCTATTTTTTTATTTTTGTACCTAATTTTTTTTACGCTCCTTGCTATTTTTTGATTATTTTTATTTTTTTTTTAATTTTTTTTTTGTTCCTGCATTCTTTTATATGTTATATAAGTTGTTTCGATGTTGTTTAAATTTGTTTCTTTGTTGTTTCTATGTTGTTTCTTTGTTGTTTCGATAGTTCAAAACAACTTTAACCTATTTTTTATGTTGTTTTTTATTCATATATTATTTTGTACATTGTTTCTATTGTTTCGGTGTTGTTCTATTATTTTTTAATGTTGTCCTAATATTTTTTTTTGTTGTTTTCATGTAGTATTTAATGTGTAAATACATTTTTTTTTACCTATTTTTAAGCTCTTTTTTATTCATGTTGTGTTTTAAATATTTTTTACGTTGTTTCTGAGTTGTTTCCATACCCTTTTTAATGTTGTTATGATGTTTCTTTGTTGTTTCAATGAAATTTTCGATTTTTAAATACAATTTTTACATATTTTTATTAAAAGAAACATGTTAGAAATAATGTTGAAACACAGAAACATGCTTGAAACATGTTAACAATGTTGAAACACAAAAATATGTTTGAAACATGTTAGATTAGAAACAATGTTGAAATAAAGTGTAAAAATTTCCGGGAATTTTTGGCTTTGAGCGCATCTTGTTGTGTAAAAAAAGAGGGAGCGTAAATTTAGGTAAAATTGTCTAAAACGTAAAAGACATCGATATTGACTTAAAAAAGGTAGGTATTTCTGTCAATTGACCTTGTTTAAATGTGTCTAGATGTGTAGAGATGTCCAAACAGCCCGGCCCGGTGTGCCGGTTTGACTTGCCCAGTGATAAGCTACGATATTATAAGTCCAAAAAGAGTTGGGCCTATTTAGCTCGGCCCATTGGATCCAAAATCCCGAACAGTTAGCCCGTTTTTTTCATGGGCTTGGGCCTAGCCTGGTTGTCCAAAATGACAGCCCGATGGGAATTTTGATCCGGCCTGACCTGATTTCCTCTTTGGCCCAATAGACTAGTATCGGCCCAACCCTACACATTTGACAGCTCAACTCATGTGGCATCCTCTTTGATCAAAATCCAACTTGGAAGTCAAATGGATATTTAAATTGGAGGGAAAAGGAAGTCACATGTCGTGACTCGTGAGACAAAAACTTCGTCGCATAAACATTAATTCAACTAAAATTTAAAATTCTTAGAAAAAACAGTGGCATATTTATAGCACCTCCTAAACTCTAAAACAAACAAATTCATGGGATTAATGATAAGTGGAAAAAAGGAAACAAATATTGCACATATCAAACTGAGACACAAGTAAAGTAACTTACACATCCAGCTCCAATCAAGTATTGCACCGTCCTCTCAATCATCAACATATCAACTCGGCCCGACAGATAAAGATACGTCTTAAGCAAATCGCCATGCCTGTTTTCCTCAGCTGTCCAGGCCCGAATCCAAGTAGCCCACGGGCTCGGGCTCGCCCCAGTCTGATCCCGAACCCCATCAAGAGTATTCAGCACGGTCTGGTAAGTAGGCAATGCTTCCTCAGTAATCATATCACCCACCAACACCACGAAATACTCGTCGGGAAGCCCGATTGTACGATCACGCAAAGCCCGAACCTCATCCATAAAGTCGTTGACGGGCTTGGTCGAATCGGGGAGAAATTCACTAGGCTGCCAGCATTTATCCACGGGCTTGAGGAGTGGAAGTACATGTTTTGAGACCCATGGTTCGAGTGATTTGAATACTTCGACTTTTTCTGGTGGCATTGAGTGGTGGCGCAATGTGGGTGGCGGCAGTTTTGCGACGGCGGAGATGGGTTGTTGTCGTCGGTAAGTGGTGGTGATGTTGAAGAATGCCAAGCTGGTACTTGCCATGGTTACGCTGTATATGTGATGAGTATTTTTGGTGTACTTATATATGGTAATAATTATGAAATGCCTATATTTATAAGATAGTGATTATTCGACAACTTTGTTGGATAGAACCAGCGTTCTAAAAATCGTTAGGCGCTAGTCGGACAGTAGATTAGGGCTTAGCGCTTAGGGGGAGTCTGGGCGGGGTTAGGCGGAACCTGAGTGGGGTTAGGCGGGATCTAATTGAAAAAATAACATAGGCAGACAAAGGAGGCCTAGCGCGTAAACAGGAACTAATCAGAGCTAGGCGGAGTTTTTAGAGTGGATAGAACTACAGTTTATTGTTATTAAACAATATAATATTGTAAAATTGGGCCTAGCTAGGCGGCTTCCGAGCTGATTATATCCAAATCGTTGTACAATTTGCATTTGCTAAAAATTGGGTCTAGATGCCCGTCTAGGCATCATGAGCTGCCAAAATCTATCAAAAGTAATAAAAAATTTAATAGTTGGAAATTGGTTGATATAATTTGGGGAAAAATAATATTTATGTCAGTAAATTATTTGTAAATAACTACAATATGTCAGTAAATTTAAAAAATTGTTGGTGATTTTTTGGTAATTAATCGGTATAATTTAGAAAAAATAATATTTTTTATTATGTCGATATTATATAGGTAACTATAAGATTTAGTGATAAAATTATTTATGTCGATAAATTATGTCCATAAACTATAAGTTCTTCTGTAGTGCTATGCGCTAGGCGCCTAGCGCCTAGAGATTTCTTCAATCTTGCCATTTAATAGTCATAATGAAATTAAACCTGTACTATCTTGATTTAAGTGGGTAGACACGGATAGTAAATGATTTTTGTAATTTTCTTTTTTCATTTGAATGATCGATATTTTTTACTTTCGATTTTAGATATTTTTTATATTGTCCTTTTATGAAATTAAAGAATCAAATGCCGACCGACTTATGATTTTCTATTGGAGGAAATATATATTGGTTCTATGTCGTTGGCCAAGGGGAATATTGATTCAACCGTACTATGTAATTAATTTCAATACTTCGAAAGAATATTATCACAATTCACTAGATTTTTTTAATTTAATGAAAAAATATAAAAAGAAATGAAAAGTCATGATCACAAGCCGATCAGGTAGCAAAGGAAAAATAATGCAAAATTAAAAAGTTCAGGAAAAAAACCACAAAAATAACTTAAAAACGCAATTTAAGTGAAGGACGTTTATGTCTCAAGGATTTTCGAGTGATATTATCATTTGTTGGTTTTGTACGCGCTCGAGTATCGTCTTGATCATCTGATGTATCTTGTGAAATGTCGGCCCAGGATCTTCGGGCCACAATTTCCATATTCTTCACAGCTTCTGAGGGAGTACATGAGTGAATGACAAACGGAGTAGTTGAAGAGTCGCCTATCTTGGTCTTTAAAGTTTCTAATTTGTCTTCTAAATCCATTTCCGCCAGAAATTGTGCTGCTTGGTTTTCTTCTTCTTCTTCTTCCATGTATGACCAACTTTTTCTAGTCGCAACCGCCATAGTCCGAAAATTGACAGATTGTTCATTATTAAGGACATAATCAGTAACAGGTATACTATTTGAAACTTCATCAATGGCCCGTTTCAAATTTGCCATATCCTGTTCGTTAGACGCCATAACATTGTCATCGGTATTCAAAATCTGGCCTCCTGGAGAGTAAGTAATCAATCTCCTATCTTGATTAGCATTGTCCATTGGTTCCTGAACTTTAGAAACATTACTTTCAGTGTCCTTCCAATTTTTGGTACTCAATACTGTTATATCCATATCATTCTCACCATCTCGTAAAATCTCAAACGGATTTTTGGTTTGAACATCTGTAGAAGACGTACCTCCCTCCGTATGATGTCTGAGCCGCCTTTTAACTTGCACCCAAGTTTCCGTATCCACTGTTTTTCCTTTATTAATAGGGGCTTTTCCTCAAACCGCCGATCTACCACGACTCGGACTAACATCATTAGTTCACTTTTCATTATTTTTTTGAACTTCTTGTGGTTTCACCTGACGACAATGATTGATATTATGTCCGGCGATCCGACAATGAACACAAAAGTCTGGCAAATTCTCATAGCTAAGGGAAACAAAATGAGCAATGGCCCACTCGTTCTACCATAATAAACTCCTGAAGCGGCTTGTTTAAATCAATCTCCACCAAAACCCGGACAAAATGACCCATTTCGCCGGACAAAGATCGAGTATCTATCTGAATCGGAGTACCAAGAGAACTTGCAATCTTATGAATTAAAGAATTGTGCCAATATTCGTAACTTAATTCATAGATTCGAACCCAAAATCACATCAAGTATTAATCTTGTAAGGATTAAAGTCCGGGATCCAGTTCATAAGACGGATCGTCCCTGGTTGTAATTGCCATGTTCCTTTCGTAAAAACCCTGTTCCGTTTATCCAAATTATCAAATTGTATATTGTAATATCCTCTACCCAATGTGACCAACCTCCATGGTGTTGTAATTTTCCAAACATAAATTAATTTTTGCTTGAGATCTTCAAAAGAATAGGATTTTGCACCTTTAGGCAAAAAAATACGCCCGATCAATGAGCTACGTAATTAACTCCACCGTTCGTTGTTGATATAACTCCTCGTCCATAGTCACAGAGAAATACCCCCCTTTTCTTAACTGGCCGAAACTCCGCTCCTTTGCTCATGGGTTGTACGTGTGGTTTGGTTTGGCCCTCATGCACAACATAAGTTCGAGAGGTATTGATATCCATGTTCGTATTGATTTTTCCATGGTTTTTTGGGTATAAAACTGAATCAAAATTGTGATTAAGGGACATGCAATGTTCATGAGGAGTTGCTTGAATACCTGCATGTGCCATGGCATTGCTAATCGTGGAAGGGTTTTTCGTAGTGCAATTTTTGTCCAAAACCCTAGGAATTTGAGATTCCATTCCCAATGAAGATTGCGATCCATCTAAAACTAAAGTATCCTTAATCCGTCCTGGTTCTGATGGGGACGAAGAGATTTCGAGCACAGATGCGCCTTTGGGTGCATTCGACGTCGACGCAGACTTTGAATATTCATTGAGAGAAATCGGTTTGATTATTTCAGGGAATAGAAAATTGGCGAGATCCATCGAAGACTTTGATCAGAATATAATAATCAATCGTCGGACGTGAAGATGTTGGCCATCGTGCGCCGTCCAAAAATTTAGGAGGAAACCCTAAATCTTCAACAGATGCGAATACGATAACACAATTCACTAGATATAATATCTATCACATATTTCCCCACTCATTTTTCTTCTCTCTGTTAATCGAATAGAACCAACATTTCAATTGAGAATCACTCGCCTAACCCCGATTAGTATCTGTCTAGACACTAGTCTTTCCTTATCTGCCTATGTTTTTCTTCTGATTAGGTTTCACCTAACCCCACTTAGATCCCACCTGGACACTAGGCCTCAGTTTACCGTTTAACTAGTAGCGTCTAATACTTTTTAGAACGCTGCTGAGAACTAGTGTTTGATCTGCTTAAGTGCAAAACAAAATAAAAACCAGTTAAACAATCAAAATCGGTCAAACAAGCCAAGGATCATTTTTTTTTGTTTCTTCTTTAAGAAAGTTTAAACTTAGTATTTTGGTTATACGCATGTAGGTCTTTGGATTTTATGAGATGAGACATTCTATTGCAAAATAGTATTTTATCTTATATTCTACTGTACAGGTGATTGACACGTATATACAAGTTACCATATTAATTTTGAATCATAATAAAGTCTAAATTGTGAGTTTAAATTTCCATATGGTAACTTGTATACACGTGTCAATCATCAGTGTGTTGGAATAAGAGATGGAGCACTGTTTTGCAATATAATATCTCATTCGGGATTTTATACCTTTTCGATATACTTTTTTGTTGATATTTTTTTAAACATTTTGAATTCAGAACATAACAATTAATTAGTATATAACATTACCATAAATTTATTTTTATTAGTCCAATCAATCAGTTAAATAAATTTTTATTATGACCAAAAATAAGATTAATTTGATCACTAATTCGATAGTGGTTATTATACTAAAAGCAAGCTAACATCAGCCATGCTAGTCGCACCCCTTCGTTCACACAAAGCATTTACATAGATAGCCTTCTCAACCTTTTAAATACATGGGAGTGTGATTTTAGACTTTCAGTAGATAATACTTTAAATAGGGTCACATAATAGAGTTCGGCAATCCACCGAACTGAAATTCAGTGCATAAATGCAAAATTAAATTTTGGCAAAAACTTGCGTGAGACGGTCTCACGGATCTAAATCCGTGAGACCGAGCCCTTACATAAAGTTTTAAAAGTTTTTTGTTTCTCAGATTTTATTTTTCTTAGGATTTATATTTGTTTTTTTAGGGTTTATTTTGTTTCTTGGGTTTATTTTTAATTGATTTGGGTTTTTAGGATTTTTAGTTTTTTTAGGGTTTATTTTTTATTTTTTGGGTTTATTTTTGTTTTTCGGGTTTATTCTTCATCCGTGAGACCGTCTCACAAGAGACTTGCTCTTAAATTTTATTTTACGTTTTGTCTTTTCCTATATTTGCATATACATCAATGTAGGTACTTTTTTTCTCCAGATCAACTTTGTTTTATATTTTCTCCAACAAAAAAAAAAAAAACTTTGTTTTAAATACTGTTCGTGGTCCAGTAAAAAAATAATATATTTATTGACGATACTCTATTCATTATTATTACATGAATGTGTGATTTTATTTCCGCTCATTTTTGCTTACATTTTAGTTAATTTTTATATATAGAAACTTATTTTTCTGAAAATAAAATGGGATATACTATAGTCTATACACCAATATCATTATATTAAAAAATTATGAAGATCATCTTCCTATATTTATCTTTTTACATTCAAAATACAAAATTAAACATTAAAATAGGTTGATGTAAGACCACTAATCATAAAAAACATGATAAAGCATTTAAAGTAAAAAATATGACCCTAAAATAAAATAAATATTAGTTTCATTATTGAATTCTTTTCCTCTAAACGTTTCTCCCAAATACTGAAAATAAATCCAACATTATTTATATTTGAGGAAAGGGATTAATTAGACTATATACACAATCCATTTTTATTATATGAATGTGTGATTTTAAAGTAGTGACATCATCTTATACAAGTGCATTTTATTTGCAATATACATATTGTTTAAAAAGAAAAAGAAATTAAATTTTAATATTTTTGGCTTTTCTTTAAAGTGTCATAACAAAATTATATTAATTTATTATTTATATAATATATGATATTTTTATTTATTAAAACCGTGAAATCGCCTACCACCACTTAAAACCGCACCTTTGGTGTATAGTATTTGATTCTACACTGCATAAAAGTGGTCATATATATATGGTAGATAAAATTCTAGGCTACAATTTTAATTTAGTACTGAAAAATAAAATAAAATTATTTTATGCCACTCAAATATTGATAACTAAAAGTTCGTTTGAGTTAACTATTTGTTAAATTTATAAATAAATATAAGTTGGATTTTCTTAAAAATTATTGTGTGATAAGATCTATACCTCAGTGTGAGTTTGAGCTTGACTGATCAATCGTAAAATGAAAGGAAAAAAATAATGTTAGACTTAATTAAAATTTGCTCAATCAATTTAATTAACAATTAAATTAGTAAATATATTTTAAAACTCTTCAAAAATCTCAAATAAGTTACAAAAAATAAGATGTTTTATAATTGATGCTACTTTTTCATTCATAATTCAGTTTCAGTCCCATTAGTAATTTAGTTCAAAGATGTAACTAGAAGAAATTCGGGCTAATTACCAAAAAAAATCAGTGATTCTTAAAAATAAAAAAAATCCTTGAGGTCCCATTCGATCTTATATGTTTTTCTTCATAAGCAAAAAAAATATTTTGAAATCCCTTGATATTTATATAAATATTTTATTCACCCCTTAAATTTAGACATGATAGACATGATCAAATTTTATGGTTTTTTTATTCTCAAAAAAAAATTATGGTTTTTCTGGAGGATTTAAATCATATGTTATACGGTGGTCGGTGGACCAACAAGAGGTACATCCCGTGGTAAATTTTGTTGAAGGTTTTCGCGAAGCTAAGTGCCTAAAATTGTCAATTAATGATAAATTGGTATGTATTCAACTATTATCTATCACCGCTGATTTTATACTTATATCTATTACTAATGGTTTTGCTACAGATTTTTGTTGATGATAGATTAAATCCAGATCTTGATATGTTGATAAAATTGGAGTGGGTGCGACTGGATATTCTTGATAAAATTCTTGACCTGAGCAAACAGTCTACCTCGATGATAGTAGGTTGATTATACAATTTACAAACGAATTTTTTAATTTCCTATTTTATTTCATATTTATAGGCTTATGGTTGCATATTAGCAGGTCGAGGATACTATGAGGTGTTTTGTAGAGCCGTAAGTGACGTTCTGGTATGTGAAAGCGGAATTTCAGGTTGTTAGATACATAGTTTCTGAGGGTATATAGAGGGCTATCTCAAATTTAGATAAAAAAAAAGCGTTATTTTTTTAGGAATAGGAGGCTGTTTAGGCTAAGAAATAAAATAGAGCTTTTTGTGGGAGAATATTTCCTTGTATTTATTCTTCTCAAATTTGGTTTATTACAAAATGAGCATGACACATCTATTTATATTAAGGCAACTTTCTAACCAATGATTAGAATTTATTTGATCTAATGGCTATTATTCATCCACTAGAACCATCTTCTAAAATATCTAGCTACTTAAAAGTTTCTACAAGCTTTCTTCAACTAATATATAAGATATATTCTTAAGATATTTCTAGAGAAATTCAAGAACTTGCATGGGCCTTTTGGGCTTGTACTCTCATTTAATCTTTTAACTCAAAAATATATTTTCAAGGCTCATATTATTTGGACCCAAATCAAGTTTATAATCAAACACCCCCTTCCCTTAAACTTGATTTGTTATTCCGAGAAAACTTCTAAGTTTGATGTAGTCTTCATCCTTGAGTGATTTGGTCAGGAGCGGAGCTAGACGTGTAACTTTTGGGGGGCTAAATAATTTTTTTTTTTTTTTTTTGGGGGGGGGGCTAAATCAATAAAAAAATATTTAGTACTAAAAATTGATATTTTAAAATAAATTATACACAAAAATAATTGAATTTTCAAAAAACATTGGGGAGGGGGGGCTAAAGCACCCTGGCTATGGGAGCATACGCCCCTAGATTTAGTGAAGATGTCCGCAATTTGATCTTGAGACTTTATATTCTCCACTTATACATCCTTTCTTGAAATGTATTCTTGTATGTTGTGGTAGCGAGTGTGAATATTCTTGCTTCTTTGACTATAACCTTTTGCAACTAGTCTTGTCATATATCTTTTAATTTTTTTTTTGGTAATTCTTCTTTGTTTTATAGACCTACTTGGCGCCGATAGCTTTATGTCCTTTTGGAAGTGAGGTAAGCTCACATGTATCATAAGTGGACACAAGTAAACATCTTAATAGAATTAGGTGCTACCCAAATATGTAGCACTGAACTTCCCGAGGAGAAAAAGTTCCTCCGAATTACAATCTTGGTAATAAAATATAAGTGGGTGTCAATAAGCTGCTTTAATTGAACTCTTGTCGGGCTAATGAGTTTGGAGGTGTCCTAAATAAAGTTGCATTATTTTATTATGACATCGATCAACATCTTCCTTACCCAACAAAAATGGATCCTCTATTTTGGGATGAGATCTTGTGTTCCACTTTCTTTGTTCCACTCTCTATTTTATATATTAGATGAATTGCACGTGTACAGTTGTGACATCGTCTTGTACACGTGTTATTCATCCGAGGCAATGAATAGACCAGGAGTGGAATAAGAAATCTCAATCCATTGTTTTGAAGATGGGAGTGGGAGAGACCTGTCTAATGACATATGCCAAAATCTTGCCGTTGAATTTTATATTAAAAAAATATCAATCAAAATTGGCACTAGCCACACATCCTACACCGGTTAATTGGATGCTACTCACGGGAGTTGTACCCAAGTCTCTTGAGATTTGGATATATGTCTCATTTTATATATTTATTTCTATTTATTTTGGATAAAATATACATTTTGTTTTGTGAAATGGGACAAATGTCAACATCACAGGAGAGTTGAACGCTACCCACATGGATTGCACCGACTTACCTAACCACACCCAATGTTTTAAAAACCCAATAGGTGAGAAACTAGTTTTGTTGTCGATTCACAATTTAACTAGTTGTATTCTTTTAATAGTAGGTTTAATCGATTTTCTCAAAAAAAAAAAAAAAATATTGTTGGTTTAATCAGTCTATTAAATATTTATTATAATTTTATTTATTATATAAAATAATAATATCATACATTGATTATAATAAGAAAAATGTTAAAGTTGAATAATATATAATTACTAGTTAAAAAATATCTAATACATCCTAAAATTCAAATACATCAAATATAACAAAACATCAAGTTTAAATTATTTTTTTGTATAAACTTAAAATAAATAAAGGGGGATTTTTTAAAGTACCCACTATGGATAGTAGATATTCTTTTCTATCCATAGACATAAGAAAACTCTTTTCTACCAAATTTGACAAAAATGCCCCTTCTTTAGTTTGAAGATTTTGAATTTTGAAACTGGTGCAATTAATGTTTTCCTTGAAAATCGTGTACACTTCCCCCCAAATACATACACACACACATACCTATGTATAAAATCGTATACTCATATCGTGCCAACCCCATGTACATATAATCGTGCCTCATTTAAAATTGGGCACGAAAACGAGGCAAGATATCGTGCCTAGTTTTGAACGAGGCACGAAATATCGTGGCTCCAGTTAAAAATGTGCCCAATATAGGGCACGATATATCGTGCCTAATTTTAACTGAGGCAAGATTGCTGAAAAAGATTTCAAGCCATGGACGACAAAAACTTAGACAATGAAAGAAAGAGAGAATATTTGCAGAGGGAATATTTTGTATTGTTTTTTAATGGACAATTGCATCAATTACATTGTGCTTTATACAAAAAACTGGGAACAAAACAGAATGGTCTACATATTATAATATTGTCATTTGCTACAATATAATATACTTTATGAAAAGGAATCTAACATCTCTGCAGCATGCCATTATCCTTAATCAAGTTGCTTAATTCTTTATTCTTAACAAAGATATAGGCACGATATCGTGCCTCAGTTAAAATTAGGCACGGTATCGTATCCAATATAGGCACGATATCGTGCCTCATATTGGGAAAATTTTCCCCGTTTGTCTCGCGAGGACAGGGATGGGGATCGCTCCCCCGCCCCGCCCCGTTGACATCCCTACGCGCGTGTGTGGTCCACTTGTGATCATCTACTTGTGTTATAATTTATACAACAGATAACATCTTCTAGTAAATAAATTAGGATAAACAATGATTTGTATTCCATGTGGGATAAGGCAAAAGTCTTTCATCTCCCTTTACGTAATCTTTACATAATGTCCATTTATGTGGCTACCTTTGTGTATTAATTTCTCACTCACTGAAATTCGGTTTTGAGAAATAAAAAATACTACGAAGATCTACTCGGAACGTAGATTAATAATATATAATTTAATTCCTCTAGAATTAAATATTTAGCCACAAAAAATTTGGTCAAAATCGGGTCGACGCCCATTTTATCAAAATTAAAATTTTCAACATTGTAAATTATAAAATTTATGTTATATGTGAAATCGTTATAGGTAATTATTCACCAACAGAATCTAAAATTATTTGTATATACCTGCAATATTTTTGTCACTAAATTTAAAAATTGTTGGTGATTGTCGATAACTGATCAGTATAATTTGGGAAAATTAGTATTTTTTATTTTGGTGGTATTATTATATAGACAACTGTAAAATTTAGTGATAAAATTATTTATGTCGATAAATTCTGTTGATGAACCAGAAGTTTCTTTGTAGTGCTATGTGCGCTAGGACTTGCGGCTCGATTAAGGCCTAGTGATTTCTTCAATCTTGCCATTAAATAGTCATAATGAAATTAAAGCTTACATGTACCTACTATATATAGGATCTTGATTTAAGTGAGTAGATACGGATAGTAAAGGATTTTTGTTATTTCTTTTTTCATTCAAATAATCGAACTTTTTTACATTTTATTTTAGACATTTTTACTATTATCCTTTTATAAAATTAAAGAATCAAATGTCGGTCGACTTATGATTTCTGTTGGAGAAAATATTGGTTCTAATTAAGTTTGTTAATTTGGCCATCAATTCGAGTG
Source organism: Rehmannia glutinosa (assembly GCA_016081115.2). Taxonomy (NCBI): domain Eukaryota; kingdom Viridiplantae; phylum Streptophyta; class Magnoliopsida; order Lamiales; family Orobanchaceae; genus Rehmannia; species Rehmannia glutinosa. The sequence goes on along the minus strand of CM071929.1, from coordinate 54,327,982 downwards.
TTTTACTTTTCCATCAAAGTTGGCTAGTTTGCCATGTGATGAATTTACCAAATTCATTAATTATATATTGTAAAGGTATATATATATATATATATGTAATTAGTCAATTATAGTATGATAAATGAATTGATGGTATACAAGTGTTTATGTAGTTCAGCTAATAACATCTTATGTCGTTAGCCAACGGGAATATTGATTCAAATGTACTATGTAATTAATCTCAATACTTCGGAAGAATATTTTCACAATTCACTAGATAGAGTATCTATCAGATATTTCCCCATTCCCATTTTTTTTCTCTCTCTTAATTGAATAAAACCAACATTTCAACTGAGAAATTACTCGCCTAATTCTGATTAGTTCCCGTATGTATCTAGGCACTAGATTCTCGTTGTCTGCCTATATTTTTTTTTTGATTAGGCTCCACCTAACCCCAATTAGGTCCCACCTAGGAGCTAGGCTCTAGTTTACTGTCCAACTAGCGTCTAACCCTTTTTAGAACATTGTGAGAAGTAGTGTTTGATTTGCTTAAGTGCAAAACAAATATAAAAAAACCAGTTAAACAATCAAAATCGGTCAAACAAGCCAAGGATCATTTTTTTTGTTTCTTCTTTAAGAAAGTTTAAACTTGGTATTTTTGTTATACGCGTGTAGGTCTTTGAATTTTATGAGATGAGACTTTCTATTGCAAAATTATATTTTATCTTATATTCTATGTCACGGATGATTGACACATATATACAAACTATCATATTAATTTTGAATCATAATCAAGCCTAAATTCTGAGTTTCTCATACGATAACTTGTATACACATGTCAATCATCTGTGTGTTGGAACATGAGATGAAACACTATTTTGCATCAGAATATCTCATCCGGGATTTTATACCTTGTCGATATACTTTTTTGTTGATATTTATTTAAACATTTTGAATTCAGAACATAACAATTAATTAGTATATAACGTTACCATAAATTCATTTTTATTAGACCAATCAATCAGTTAAATTAATTTTTATTATGACCAAAAATAAGATTAATTTGATCACTAATTCGATAATGGTTATTATACTAAAAGCAAGCTAACATCAGCCATGCTAGTCGCACCCCTTCGTTCACACAAAGCATTTACATAAATAGACAATCCGCCGAACTAAAATTCAGTACATAAATGCAAAATTAAATTTTATTTTACTTTTTGTCTTTTCCTATATTTGCATATACATAACCCCAAGGTAGGTACCTTTTTTCTCCAGATCAACTTTGTTTTAAATATTTTCTCCAACAAAATAAAAACTTTGTTTTAAAAACTGTTCGTGGTCCAGTAAAAAAAAATAATATATGTATTGACGATACTCTATTCATTATTATTATATGAATGTGTGATTTTATTTCCGCTCATTTTTGCTTACATTTTAGTTAATTTTTATATATAGAAACTTATTTTTCTGAAAATAAAATGGGATTTACTATAGTCTATACACCAATATCATTATATTAAAAAATTATGAAGATCATCTTCCTATATTTATCTTTTTTACATTCAAAATACAAAATTAAACATTAAAATAGGTTGATGTAAGACCACTAATCATATAAAAACATGATAAAGCATTTAAAGTAAAAAATATGACCCTAAAATAAAAACAAATATTAGTTTCATTATTGAATTCTTTTCCTCTAAACGTTTCTCCCAAATACTGAAAATAAATCCAACATTATTTATATTTGAGGAAAGGGGTTAATTAGATGATATACTCAATCCATTTTTATTATATGAATGTGTGATTTTAAAGTAGTGACATCATCTTGTACAAGTGTATTTTATTTGCAATATACATATTGTTTAAAAAGAAAAAGAAATTAAATTTAATATTTTTTGGCTTTTTCTTTAAAGTGTCATAACAAAATTATATTAATTTGTTATTTATATAATATATGATATTTTTATTTATTAAAACCGCGAAATCACCCACCACCACTTAAAACCGCACCTTTGGTATATAGTATTTGATTCTACACTTAAAAGTGGTTATATATATACACAAAAACTTATGTGAGACCGTCTCACGGATCTAGATCCGTGAGACGGAGCCCCAAATACCCGAATCCGCTGAAATTATACCCATATATGCTGATTTTTTTTTCCTAATTTTTCTCTCTTTTCTCTTCTCTCTCTCTCTCTCTCTCTCTCTCTTCTCTGTTCAGTTTTTTCCTTTTTTCTTTCCGATTTTTCTGCGATTCTCTTCATATTCTCCTTGCGATTTCATCTGTTTTTCTTTCGATTTTTTCAATTGCAAAGTTTCTTCTTCAGTTTTTCTGCAGTTCTTCAAAGTTTGGTATTCGACGACCAATCTCAGGTACTTTTTATCTTCGATTATAGTATTTTTCTTTCGTTTCTCTACCTCTCTTCGATTTTCTTTCATTTTTGTATTTTTCGAAAGCTTTTTTTATGATTTTGCTTAAAATTTTGAGCATGTATTCTGTTAGGATTTTAATTTGAGCATGTATTCTATTTGAATTGAATATTAGGGTTTTGATTTGTTGAAGTTGAGTTTTATTTGTTGTAATGAATGTGTCTCGGTTATTTTTACTTTTGATGCAAAGTGTCATGTTGTCATTGTTAATTGTTTTGTGGTTGTTGTAAAAGTATCACTTTACATTTTCAAAGTATCAATCTTTATGTTAAAAGTATTATTTTTCACAATAAAAGTATCGTTTTCATGTTAAAAGTATCTATTTTTACTTAAAAAGTATTAATTTCTCGTTAATTTGTTTCGATAAGTACTTCATATAAAAGTATCACTTTTCATAATAAAAGTATCAATTTTCATGTTAAAAGTATCGTGGTTTCACTTTAAAAGTATCAAGGAGTATGTGTACTCGGATCCAATTGCGTAAGGTATGAATCTCTTTATAAATATATATATATATATATATATATAATTGAATTGTAGAAAAATATTTACTTATCTTAATTTTATTTTGTTTTCATTGAAGGCGGTGCAGACACAAATTAAGGGCTTCTTACTATGCAAGAATTATTCTTAGCCATTTCAATGAAATGAAAGTGCAAATCACGAATTATGGACTTCAATTTGTAATGAACTAAATAATTGATGGATGTAAAGTGTTCTTTGGAGGATGTCGGACAAATTGGAGAAACCTACTTTATTTTTGTGTATTTGATTATTGGTTTTTGTACTTGATTAGAATTGCAAGTATTGACTAGTGTTGGTAAATGGTATAATTTGATGATGGGGTGAAATTATGTATGTTACATTGCAAACATTGACTAGTATTCCAAGTAGTATATTTTAGTGTATGTATTCAAATTTTATATAGGCTATCTATTATAATACATAAACTGGTAATTGCAAAAATAGGCAGTGTAATTGCAAAAACATAATACAAAGTACATATTGTGAAAAAATAAAAACGAAAACTAAATGACTGGATATAAAGAGAACCATTAATTGAAAAGTGTCAATTTTTGTTCAAAAAGTATCGATTTTTTGATTAAAAGTATCACTTTTTTGTTGCAAATGATTACGAAAGAACATAAAATTGCAGAACTATCACTTTTGTTAAAGTATCACTTTTGTTCAAAAAGTATCGGTTTTTGAGTTTAAAAGTATCACTTTTTGTTTGAAAAGATTTACAAAAGTAATAACATAAAATTGCTGAAGTATTATCTGATTAAAGTATCATTTTTGTTGAAAAGGTATCGATTTTTTGAATTAAAAGTATCACTTTTGTTATAAATAATTTGTGAAAAGAACATAAAATTGCAAAAGTATCACCTTATTAAAGTATCACGTTTTGTTCAAAAAGTATTCGAACTTTTGGGTTTAAGTATCGATTTTCTCATTACAAATGTATTAAAATAAAATGAGATTAAAACATTGAAACTAAAGAATTTAATACTAAAACAATCAATGTAACAATAGTATCATACTATCATATTTTTTTATACAAAAACAATTACTAAAACTCCTTCGATGGATATGAGTTTGTCGCATCACTATTTCTTCTCTTTTTTTTTTAAATGGCATTTGATCCCCTGTTTTCTCCCCTTGAAGCATTGCATCACTTCCATTCTGTGCGACAATATTGATTTCATCATTTTTATGAGCAGGTCAATAATTGTGACAACATCTACAACACACACATAACTAAGTCAAAAAATATACAAAAAAAAAAAAAAGATCTTTGGAAAAACTCGATACTTTTAGTTAGAAAACTTATACTTTTTATGGAAGAAATCATACTTTCATTGCCCCCGCTCTTTAACATTGTTCATTTTTCATCATCAACAACAGATTACACAGACACTCGGAAAATTCATTAGAGATGAAGGTAAAGTTGAAGATGCAATCGCAAAATGTATGTAATATCATTTAGATGCAATTTCAAAAACGCAAATCCAAAACTTGGTACAATTTCAAAATTCCACTCAAAGAACTTTTTATTCACAGTTGGAAAGGAGAAGAAAACACACAATTTTTAATACACCTACCGCGTGCGAAGACACGATGGAAGAGTAATTGCCGACAATAGTGTGGTGGATTGATATCCCATGGTGGTGGTGGTGCGTCGCGAGGGGTGAGAGATCGCAGAGTTGGGGTTTTCTTTATTTACGACTTCAATTCTAGGTTGGGCTTTTGGGCCTTTTTTTTCCAGCAGGATTAGGTTGAGCAGCGGATTTTTCAATGGTTGGGTAATTAGTTGCGGGTTTGGTATATGGGGCTCCGTCTCACGGATCTAGATCCGTGAGATGGTCTCACAAGAGACCTCCTCATATATATATGGTAGATAAAATTCTAGGCTACAATTTTAATTTAGTACTGAAAAATAAAATAAAATTATTTTATGCCACTCAAAATATTGATAACTAAAAGTTCGTTTGAGTTCTAGCTATTTGTTAAATAATATAAATAAATATAAGTTGGATTTTTTTTAAAAATTATTGTGTGATAAGATCTATACCTCAGTGTGAGTTTGAGCTTGACTGATCAATCGTAAAATGAAAGGAAAAAAAATTATGTTAGACTTGATTAAAATTTGCTCAATCAATTTAATTAACAATTAAATTAGTAAATATATTTTAAAACGCTTCAAAAATCTCAAATAAGTTACAAAAAATAAGATGTTTTATAATTGATGCTACTCTTTTATTCATAATTCAGTTTCAGTCCCATTAGTAATTTAGTTCAAAGATGTAACTAGAAGAAATTCGGGCTAATTACCAAAAAATCCAGTGACTCTTAAAAATAAAAAAAAAACCTTGAGATCCCATTCGGTCTTATATTTTTTTCTTCATAAGCAAAAAAAATATTTTGACGTCCCTTGATATTTATAGAAATATTTTATTCACCCCTTAAATTTAGACATGATAGACATGATCAAATTTTATGGTTTTTGTTGGAGGATTTAAATCATATGTTATTCGGTGGTCGGTGGACCAACCAGAGGTCCATCCCGTGGTAAATTTTGTTGAAGGTTTTCGCGAAGCTAAGAGCCTAAAATTGTCAATTAATGATATATTGGTATATATTCAACTATTATCTATCACCGTTGATTTTATACTTATATCTGTTACTAATGGTTTTGCTGCAGATTCTTGTTGATGATCGATTAAATCCAAATTTTGATATGTTGATAAAATTGGAGTGGGGTGTCACTGGATATTCTTGATGAAATTCTTGACCTGTGCAAACAATCTACCTCGATGATAGTAGGTTGATTATACAATTTACAAACGAACTTTTAAATTTCTTATTTTATTTCATATTTATAGCCTTATGGTTGCATATTAGCAGGTCGAGGATACTATGAGGTGTTTTGTAGAGCCGTAAGTGACGTTAAATCGGTTCTGGTATATGAAAGCGGAATTTCAGATTGTTAGATACATAGTTTCTGAGGGTACATAAAGGGCTATCTCAAATTTAGATAAAAAAAAGGGGTTATTTTTTATTTAGAAATAGGAGGTTGTTTAGGCTAAGAAATAAAATAGAGCTTTTTGTGGGAGAATATTTCCTTGTATTCATTCTTCTCAAATTTGTTTTATTACAAAATGAGCATGACACATCTATTTATATTAAGGCAACTTCCTAGCCAATGACTAGAATTTATTTGATCTAATGGCTATTATTCATCCACTAGAACCATCTTTTAAAATATCTAGCTACCTAAAAGTTTCTACAAGCTTTCTTCAACTAATATATAAGATATTTTCTTAAGATATTTCTAGAGAAATTCAAGAACTTGCATGGGCCTTTTGGGATTGGACTCTCATTTAATCTTTTAACTCAAAAATATATTTTCAACCCCAATATTATTTGGACCCAAATCAAGTTTATAATCCAACACCCCCTTAAACTTGATTTGTTATTCCATGAAAACTTCTAAGTTTGATGTAGTCTTCATCCTTGAGTGATTTGGTCAGGGGCGGAGCTAGACGTGTAACTTTTGGGGGGCTAAATAATTTTGGGGGGCCTAAATCAATAAAAAAAAATAAATATTTAGAGGCTACGATAATCTAGAGGGGGGTGAATAGATTATCTTCATCTTTTCGATTATGCCATCTTTTTCGAAACAAATACGTCAAAACAATAATAAAGGTACGGGAAGTAAACAACACACGTCGATTTAAAGAGGTTCAACCCACCTAGGGCCTAATCCTCTACCACCCCAGTATATCCGGGATGGATTTCAAAAAGAAAAAGAATTTTATTAATTACCACAATTAATACAAATTCAACTTACAACACCTTGAAGAGCACCACACTCTTCTTCAACACCACCTTTGGAGATTACCACAATCTCCCTTTGAAGATTACCACAATCTTCCTTCAACGGCACCTTTGAAGATCACCACAATCTTCAATCTTGAAGAATACCAAATTCTTCAACACCTCAAGAGCACCACACTCTTGAAACACCTATCACCTAGATCACCCAAGTGTATTCTTTCCACAAGAATACTCACAAGGATGTCTTGTGTTGAATGATGACAAAAATCAAGATTACAACTCAATAATGAATATTACAATTTGAGTGCAAGTGTAATCAAGAAATAAAGCCTAGACCTCAAGATGTGAAAGTGAAATCCTTAGGCTATAATACAACAAAGAGTGTTGAATATGAAAGCTTGGAAATTTGCAGATTTCTTGTTGTGAATTTGCTTGTGTTGTTGTGTCTTGTGTCTTCAATTCATCCTCTATTTATAGGGAAGTCTTCACCAACATAGGCTCCCAACATATGCTCATTCTTCTTCACTTTTGTTTACAAAAAGAGGATCACAAGATGTAGAAATATTGTACAAAATAGAAAAGCAAATCTTGATGTCAATATGTTCAACGGTACAAATTTTGCTGTCAAAAGATTACATAGCGCGACCGGTTGCCCTGTATAAGATTTCGAACGATTTGAAAAAGATAGTGCGATCCAGGTACGGGTCGGAGGGGGGGTCGACCGGTCGATGGGGGGGTGCGACCGGTCGCCGCCTAGTTGGACCGGTCCCCCTCCTCTTTTTTTGTACACAAAATATTTCTGTTTCAACTTTGTGTTCTTCAGGTACAGGTCGACGCTTTGGGCGACCGGTCGACCTTCAATTTGAAATGTTGTCCAATTTTTGTCAAAAATAAACTTCAAGAAATACTCCAAAAAATTAGTAAAAACATTTTAAATCAATTGAGAGTATTTGGACGACATTTACAAACATTGTTTTGGTGTAAAAACCAATATAAACAAAATCATCAAAAGTGTTGTCCAATTTTAATCAAATTAAAAACTCAAAGAAATACTCCAAAAATTAGTAAAAACATTTTAAATCATTTAGGAGTATTTGGACAACATATAAAAACATTGTTTTGGTATAAAAACTCATTTAAACAAAATCATCAAAATCTTGATAAAAACATTTATCTAACAAACTCCCCCTTTTTGATGATTACAAACCAAAACAATTTTAGAAGTTCGATTTTAAAACAAAACAAATTTTCCGGTCTTAAAACAACAATACATTACAATCAAGATTTATCATAAGTACAACACACAAGAGTAGGAGCAAAGATTTTTCAAAATTATTTTTGCACAAGCTCCCCCTATCAACATGCATATAAAGAACAAGCATTAAAGCAACCAACTAAAAGCTAAAAGCTTAGCTTTTACAACTTAAGCTTGAATTCCATGAGCTTATAAGCTTCTCCTGTCACAAAACATCATTAGTCAAGCATAAAAGTCCACAATACATCAAATGGACTAAGCAATATTCACAGCTTATGGCTTTTAAGAGCCCTAGCTTATAGCTTTTCTTGCAAGCTTATTTTCGCTTCTTTGAGCGTATGAGCGTTTTTCCTATTTCTCCCCCTTTGGAATCATCAAAAAGAATGTTAGCACGGTAAAAACATCATATATTCATATCAAAGTGCGCAAATTTATCGATTTATCGAGCGTTTTGAAAATAGAAGCTTAAATTCCAAATAAATGGAAAAATTGATCAATTGACTTGCAAAAGTTCATTTGATTGATAAAACACGATCTCTATAAACTTATAAGACTTTTCAAATCGAGAGACTCATGTAGGTGATGAATTTTACATTGAAATATTTCGTCGAACACTTGGCGTGCGTCGAATAAAACTAGAAGAATATAACGCCTTTGTGATTCGTTTAAGCCAAACAAATTTCATCACTAATTGCAATACAACATTGTACATTCATCATCAATCATCATAAACAACATATTAATACAAGAATTTCAACAGAATATCAAGATACAAGCACATTCTCAAGGGTTCAACCCAATTGAGATTAAAAGGAGAAATTCTTACCATCTAATCGGTAAAGATGAACAATGATGATGATAATCGAGCTAGATAATCCCCAAACTATGTAATTTATGCAACAAAATACATTTGAAGTGAAATGTGTGTGCAAATGTCAAAGGGGACGAAATATAGAGGAAACCTGTGAAAATAAGAAAATCGAGACGAGAACAAGTTTTAACCAAAAAACTCATCGGCGACCGGTCATGGGGCGGGAGCGGCCGACGGCGGCATGGGCGACCGGTCGGCCTTGCCCTAGTCAGCCCACTATTTGAGTTCTGTCTAAAAATCCGAAGTTTGATCCAAAAATTCGATTTTTCGCCCCTAAGTTTTAAAAACGTGCAAAATGCAAACATAGACCTCGTTCAATATACATTATGTCATAATCAAGCTCGAAATGAGGTAAAAAGACTCGGCGGTAAATGTCCGCGAGTTAACTTTGAGACGGATTTAAACACATCTCAAGTTTTTGTTAAAAAAAATACAATCCCTTAAAAAAATATCAAATCTCAATATGTTTAGTTCGATTATGACGAACCATATTTTGAGAAATTGTTAACACCGAACTTGTTATCCCGGAAAAATAAGAACGTTTTACTACTTTGGATACATCAAGTTATAAGAAAAAGTGCTTTTTAAATATTAGGAAATTTCTTTTAACGACACTTTAATGAGATTCGTTGGGATAGTTTTTGAAATCAAGCATATAGACATAAGGCATATAAAATGTTGAGTCTATGGGAATAATACAAGAAAACATACCTTGAATTTGTTTGTCAACCGATATGCCTTCCTCAACCTTTGTCAATCTTTTACATTGGTAACCATAGAGGTTGAGATAATTTTTCCTTCTTCAATGCCTAACTTCTTCAAAGGTTCTATTGTACACTTTGATTGACATTGTTTAACTTGAAGTCAAGGAAGAATATTTGCTCCTCCATCATGCTCATCTTGAATTCTCCTATCATTAACTTAGAAAATTTCTTGCACAAGAATTAATTAGAAGCACCAAAAATATCATACATTGCACAAGTATGTAATATTGTCCTTTTTCAAAAACAAAGAGAGTAATATAAACTTTACCTCTTGTAAAACCATTTAGCAAAAATAGCTAGGTCTATCATACCATACATGGGGTACTTGTTTTAAACCATACAAGGCCTTTTATAAAAATCATTTGGCCTAGAAAAATTTTAAACCCCGGACGTTGTTTTATATAGACTTCTTCTTAAATAAAACCATTTAGAAAATTGGATATAACATCCATTTGGTAAAACTTGAAATTTTCTTAAAACAAGAATGGGCAAGTAAAAAGCAAATAGCTTCTAAACGTGCTATGAGTGCAAATGTTACATCAAAATCAATTACATTCTTCTTGAAAATACCTTCGAGCTACTAACCTTGCCTTAGTTCGACCAATGTTGCTTTGGTCATCGAGTTTGTTCCGGAATACCCTTTTTGTCTTCTTCATCACTATCATCATAGGGCATCCAATTGATCTAAGGTGTTCATAATAGAACATTTACATCCAAATATCTTGAGGTAACTAATATTTGGAGTATTTCATTTCTTATCTACACAACTTAACAAACTCATTAACGTCATCGCTTATATAATCAAGAGAAAAATAGCCCAAGTGTAAAAACATGCCTCAATCATCAATCACAAAATATCTTGCATAAGAGCATAGTAGAAATAGACACTACATATATAGACCATGAAGCAATGAACACATACTATGCATTTAGAATATCATCAAGAGTCTAATAAATCATGCAAGTTCAAATAAGCTTAAGAAAGCTATAAAAGGTCTCTTTTGAAATTTGAAAATCCGATAGCATATAGTTGATACCTCATTTAAAAGAAGTATTTGAACAAGAGTTGACAAAGCAAATATGTGCAATCAATTATCGAATAGTGCCTTTCAAAAAATCCTCTTAATGACACTTGTATGAATACTATGAAAAACAAGCACATAGGCACATGGCAATACATATATCGAGTCTATAAGAGTAAGAATAACACAAGTAAACGTACCTCGATAATTAATGCCTTTCTTGACAATTAATGACGTAAATGGCCATTTGTGAAAATATGTAAATCCTACACAATTCTTAAAACAAATCTAGCACAAATCATAATGATAAGAGTGTAGACTAAGAGATATCACAAGTAAGCTCATGCCATAGAAATCCATAAGAGATGATAACACACTTTAGTCTACAAAAATGCACAAGAGTTTTTAAAAACATCATATAAGGTCTTCTTTTTCAAAAATATTTTAAAAGCACAAATATATATTGAAGACCTTAATTAAAAAATAAATACTTGAAAACTCATTTGTAATTAAGACACAAATAAAAACATGCATAATAACAAAATAAAATACATATTTAAATGGGGAGATACGGGTTACCAATTACGCCACTTCCATGGGTTGTGCCATTCCCATTGTTGATGATATCTTTCCCTTTGAAAATCTTCATGTTGATGGTGGATTCTCCGATTACTCCATCTCCAAGGATTATATCCTTTCCTTTGTTGATAATATTTCCTTCTTGGAAATTCATTTTGGTGGTGTCTTCTTCTTTGATCAAATGAGATGGTCATTTGATGTCTTCTTGGCGGTATGTATTTTCCTCGATTATTATTCTGTCGGGTACCTAATATGACATTATTTTGTGGTACCCTCAAGTGTTTGGGTCCTTTGGAATTAGCTTTGAGACTTTTAGGTCTCCAATAATAATTAGAGCTATTTCTAGCCCGACAAGTATTAACCGTGTGACCCATTTTACCACAATAAAAATAAGTAGTAATTTTGGGAGCATAATGACCAACATGCATAGAGACTTGATTTATTTTCACATAATTAACAACACTAGGCTTATGATCAAATCCTTGTTTCAATTTATCACAACTATAAACATCAATAATATCGGTCATTTTATCGGTACTCAAGTTGGATTTTGATAAATCATTTTTCATGCAATTAATATCCTCAACAAGAGTACTATTTTCTTTTTCAAGGTTTCTAACCTTGTCAAGTGTGGTGGTGTGATCACATGAAAGTGATTCATAAGAGGAAAATAAATTATCCTTATCAATTTTCAAAATATTGAATTCCTTTTTCAAATTTTTGTATTTATCAAGTAAGCTTTGGAATTCATTTTGAAGTTCATCAAAATCATTTTGCAAATCACTATAATCATTTTGTAATTCATTATCATAAAAAGTGGAGGGTTTTGAACTTACCTCATTTTCTTCTTCGAAGCCCATAAGACATCGTTCGTTTTCATCGACGTCAGAAGTTGTAGGAAGCTCATACCATGTTGGGTTTGTATCCATTTGAGAAGTAGATGCTTTTGAGTGGCTCCTTTCATTTGCATATACTTTTTCTAATTTTCTTCATACTTCATGTGCCGATTTAATTCCTACAATATGATTATATTCCAAAATGGTAAGTGAACAATACAAAATATTAAGAGCTTTACCATTTAAGAAGATGATTTTCTTTTCTTCATCATTGAGCTCTTTGAGGCCTTTGTGTGGTGTGTTCATCATTGGAATGGATTCTTCATTTACGACCGTGTTCCAAATATCGAACCCGCAACCTTGTAGATAACATTCCATTCTTTCTTTCCAAAATGTAAAATTTTTGGAATCGAATAGTGGTGGCTTGGTGGTGGAGGCTCTGGTAAGGTAGACTTCGTTCGTAGCCGATGATCGTTCCTCTTTACTCGCGATGTGGAACGAGCTTGCCAAAGAGTTTGGCTTTGATACCACTTGTAAGTCCAAGCGACTACGATAATCTAGAGGGGGGAGTGAATAGATTATCTCCATCTTTTCGATTATGCCATCTTTTTCGAAACAAATACGTCAAAACAATAATAAAGGTGCGGGAAGTAAACAACACACGTCGATTTAAAGAGGTTCAACCCACCTAGGGCCTAATCCTTGTTCGCCTTATTTTTAGCTTCACCGCAAGTGTACGGTGTAGTTTATAGAATAGGGTAAGCAAGGTCGTATCCACGGAGACTAATAAATTATTATGCTAAGTATTGAACTAAGATAGTCTTATTTTTATTTAGACGATCGAAATTTGATGATTGTTGTATTGAGATCAAGACAATTTAAATCACTAAAACACAAGATTGAGATAATACAAATGATAGAAGTATCAAGATAATGGAATGGATTTCCGAGTTAAGGTTTCGATTAATAATCCTCTTGTTGTCCGATTAAATCAAAGCCAAAGTTATTATCAATATTCCTATAAGACGATCACAAAACTATTTTATCCCCTCTCGAGATGTATATAAAACGTAGATTGAAATATCTATGCTAGCATCTCTACTCAACAATAGATACACAACTCCCAAAAGCATCAAAGATCAAATGTCCTCACAATATTCGCAAACCTCTCGATTCATGCAAATATTTGTGTCGAGTATTCAAGATCTAATATTGAAACTCATCTCTCGAATTATGAATCAATATATCAAACAAGTTAAATCATTGATCAAGTGATAAAACAAGAATAAGCTCAAAATACTCAAATAGGCTTTAAGATAATAACTTCAACTAAGATTAAAACATCCAACAAGAGTTCATTAATCTACTTCCAAAATCCGGAAATCTCAAGAGTTTAGCTACACATGATTTCTAAACAACTCATAAACAAATTGTTCAAAGCCATTACAACTAAAATGAAAGATTGAAACTAAAAGAGAAGCAAGAAAAACTTAGGGAAGTCGACAATCTCTCGATATATCTCCGTTCCTTAAGCTCCGATGCAACCCGATTGTCTTCTTGATGTCTTCTTCCAAGAATAGACCCTTGTCTTGTGTTGTAGATCCCAAAATATGTCTGACTCCCTTGTGTGCGCCCCCCAAAAAGCCTTCTTATACTCCCCATCATGTTTAGGGCTTAATGCAGCAGATTGTGGGATTCCAGCGCAGACGCACGGGTCGTGCGCCCACGCACGGGTTACCCGTGCGCCACCCTGCTGGAATACCCCAACTCTCTGTAGGGCGCACGGGTGGTGCGTCGGAGCACGGCCTACCCGTGCGCCACCCCGGTGAGAAATCCTGACTCTCTGTAGGGCGCACGGGTGGTGCGTCGGAGCACGGCCTACCCGTGCGCCATGCTGCAGCTTGAATACACCTTATACAGGGGTGCACGGGTGGTGTCTTGAGGCACGCCCAACCCGTGTGCCCCTTGTTTCTTCAGTGAACGCTCAATTTTCGCTCTTTTAGGCTTCACGTTTCGTATATCCACTCAATTCTCCGCGTTTCTACTTTGCTTTCCTCATATTTTTATTCAATTAGCTTCAAATATCATGAAATTCCTACAAAATAAGCAAAGTGTAATATCTTTTCCACAAGGAGTGAATATGTAACGTTTAACGCGAGTATATGCATGTTTACTTATCATTATAGCTCGAAATACGCATCAAAATACATGCAAAATTCACGCTTATCAAAATCCCCCAAACTTAGACTGTTGACCGTCCCGGTCAACGCTTTTAAAAACTAGACAAAACATGATTGGGAGTAATGAAAAGTAGAACGCACAACAACTCCATAAAATTCGCATTGTTTATCGTAGGTGTCAAGCAACGAATCGACTCAAGCCTCAAACATCTAACATAGAGCACACATCAAATAAATCATGGTAAATGCTTTGAATCACTTCTCTCAAGATCAAGTGTATACTCTCATCTCACATGAATATAGGGACGTGTTTACGCTCAATTCAATTCAATGTTGAAGAATTACCATAAGCTTGCAAATCGTCTCATATCTCTGCCACTAGAATGTATGCAATTTGTGAATCAAAAAGGACTTTTTCTCTTTGGTTGTAATGAAGGCTCTTTGGTTAAGGTAGGAAAATATAGATGGAGTGACTCAAACTCGAGCGTATATACCGATGAGCATATAAATCATCTACGTCAAAGCTTAATATGCTACCCAAATCATCTCTCATTTTCATCAACTCTTCTTATCTCCATCCCCTTTCTTTTGTAAACATTATCACCTCACATACAATTCTTAGCCTCCAAGTTCATTCAATGAAAACTCACATCATAAAGTCAATTTTTTTTTTTCGACTCTTTTATGAATTTTCAACATTTCTTTTCTCCTCCTTTTCTTTCTCTTTTGTTCCCATCAACCAATTTTGTACAATTATCCAATTTTTCAATTCCAACTCATTCAACCTCATTCATTCCCTTTACTCAATGTTATACGCTCAAGTGTAGGGTAACAAATATATCAAGTTAAGGCTTGAATTGTTGCTATCAAGAAATTAGGCAATAGGTTCAAGTTGGCTAACTAGGGATTTAAATATCATCATTAGGTAAGCAAAAGGCTTGAAGGGCTAACAAAAAAAAAAAATGGCCTTTGATCATTTTCACACCGTCGCATACAACATGTGACTTTGATAGAGATACCAGAGCAAGTTCGAATTCTAACAACATGAATGATACACTCAAATCAATCAACAAGATCGCATATGATGAAAGCAAAGTAAAGGCTCAAAAGCTCACAGCTTGCAAATACGTAATTCAAAGCATCAAACCATGTTCTCAATATCCACATGCTCAATATCATCTATTCATGGCTCAATC
The DNA here is from genome assembly GCA_016081115.2 of Rehmannia glutinosa. Classification (NCBI taxonomy): domain Eukaryota; kingdom Viridiplantae; phylum Streptophyta; class Magnoliopsida; order Lamiales; family Orobanchaceae; genus Rehmannia; species Rehmannia glutinosa. The sequence goes on along the minus strand of CM071929.1, from coordinate 54,312,523 downwards.
AACTCATACTCAACACCCAATCCTAACAATACAAAATTTTCAAAATCAAGCATAAGTTACAATCAAGAGATCAACTCACTCCCTAAAATCTATGAAAGCAATAAACGTCTAAAACAATAAACGTGTTTCTAATGCAAATGCAACCTAAAATGCTCTACATGCAACTATATGAAAACACACAAAAATGCAATTTTGTTTTTAATCCACATATTTCATATCAAAATAACTATCTCTCCCCCCAAACTTAAATGAAATTATATCGCACGTAAGAGAAGATAGAATTTCAATATAAAATTGTGTGGATTTACCTGATTCATTGTGCGGGTGGTGGCCCTCCTCGCATCTCCTCATATCGCTAGACTTCTTCCTTCAACCATCACTTCAAATTTTGTACCTTAATATTATCTCACTCAAGTGAAGGGCGCACGGGTCATGCGCCAAAGACATTGTCACCCGTGCGTGATGACGCATAACAACACTCGAGGTTTTTTTTTTTTTTTTTTTTTTTACAAAAAAACAAACAAAAACAAAAATCACACCACAAACTGTTGGGTTGCCTCCCAACAAGCGCTAAATTTAAAGTCTTTAGCCGGACTTTTGTTTTACTCAACCGGGATCCAAAAACAAGTGTCGATCATGCCACGCCTTCGTATTTTCCAAAAGTATAGGTGATCCTTCAAAGTGTATTTAAGATGTGGATGATTCAGGATCACAATGTTGATGGTCTTTTGGAAATCAAGAAATGTGCTCCTAATGATGAAAAATGGTTTATCAATCATAGTAAAGATATTTCTATCTTTACTCACATTATATATCATGAAGTCGTAGAACATGTGAATTGATCACCATTTTCAAACATTGTTCCTTCAAGTGTATGCTTCTTAAAATTTGATACATCCGTAGTGAAGCTTACATCTAGAGTGCACATATTTTTATCGAGTATGAGGATCTTCAATTGAGTGAGAGATAGAAATACTCCCGATTTAATCGACGTGGCTCGCTCGTATTCGCACTCCACTCCTTTGATGAATGGCACTATATTGTTCCTTCGAGTTGGCTTGGTGGTGCTTAAAAATCGCTCTTTTGATGTTGCCCACTAACAATTTTAGCTAATTGGCCCATTTGAGTCTCAAGATTTTTCAATCGTGAATCCATAGTATTGGCCAATTGTGTCAATTGCAATCGCATCTTGTCCATCTTTTAGCTTCGTTTTTATTAAGGCTATTTCCCATTTCCCTCATGAATAAATTTATTTGACTCATAATCAAGTCATTTGATTCATGAGTGAAATGAGGACGCCTTTCAAAGATGGTTTTGCATCTTCCATCCGAACGAGCAATGCACCTATACCAATCCAAAAAACAAATCAAATATTGTAGAAGTAGAATTTACAAAAGAAAAATGAAATAAAATAAAAAAATGTCTAAATTAAAAATAATTCTATCTATCGCAATATTAGCACCAAAAATTGTATTAGTCCCAACGGCGCCAAAACTTGTTCGCCTTATTTTTAGCTTCACCGCAAAGTGTACGGTGTAGTTTATAGAATAGGGTAAGCAAGGTCGTATCCACGGAGACTAATAAATTATTATGCTAAGTATTGAACTAAGATAGTCTTATTTTTATTTAGACGATCGAAATTTGATGATTGTTGTATTGAGATCAAGACAATTTAAATCACTAAAACACAAGATTGAGATAATACAAATGATAGAAGTATCAAGATAATGGAATGGATTTCCGAGTTAAGGTTTCGATTAATAATCCTCTTGTTGTCCGATTAAATCAAAGCCAAAGTTATTATCAATATTCCTATAAGACGATCACAAAACTATTTTATCCCCCCTCTCGAGATGTATATAAAACGTAGATTGAAATATCTATGCTAGCATCTCTACTCAACAATAGATACACAACTCCCAAAAGCATCAAAGATCAAATGTCCTCACAATATTCGCAAACCTCTCGATTCATGCAAATATTTGTGTCGAGTATTCAAGATCTAATATTGAAACTCATCTCTCGAATTATGAATCAATATATCAAACAAGTTAAATCATTGATCAAGTGATAAAACAAGAATAAGCTCAAAATACTCAAATAGGCTTTAAGATAATAACTTCAACTAAGATTAAAACATCCAACAAGAGTTCATTAATCTACTTCCAAAATCCGGAAATCTCAAGAGTTTAGCTACACATGATTTCTAAACAACTCATAAACAAATTGTTCAAAGCCATTACAACTAAAATGAAAGATTGAAACTAAAAGAGAAGCAAGAAAAACTTAGGAAGTCGACAATCTCTCGATATATCTCCGTTCCTTAAGCTCCGATGCAACCCGATTGTCTTCTTGATGTCTTCTTCCAAGAATAGACCCTTGTCTTGTGTTGTAGATCCCAAAATATGTCCGACTCCCTTGTGTGCCCCCAAAAGCCTTCTTATACTCCCCATCATGTTTAGGGCTTAATGCGGCAGATTGTGGGATTCAGTATGACAGACGCACGGGTCGTGCGCCCACGCACGGGTTACCCGTGCGCCACCCCCGCCGGAATACCCCAACTCTCTGTAGGGCGCACGGGTGGTGCGTCGAGCACGGCCTACCCGTGCGCCACCCCTGAGAAATCCCGACTCTGTAGGGCGCACGGGTGGTGCGTCGAGCACGGCCTACCCGTGCGCCATGCTGCAGCTTGAATACACCTTATACAGGGGTGCACGGTGGTGTCTTGAGGCACGCCCAACCCGTGTGCCCTTTTCTTTTCTTGAAGAACGCTCAATTTTCGCTCTTTTAGGCTTCACGTTTTCGTATATCCACTCAATTCTCCGCGTTTCTACTTTGCTTTCCTCATATTTTTATTCAATTAGCTTCAAATATCATGAAATTCCTACAAAATAAGCAAAGTGTAATATCTTTTCCACAAGGAGTGAATATGTAACGTTTAACGCGAGTATATGCATGTTTACTTATCATTATAGCTCGAAATACGCATCAAAATACATGCAAAATTCACGCTTATCAATCCTCTACCACCCCAGTATATCCGGGATAGATTTCAAAAAGAAAAAGAATTTTATTAATTACCACAATTAATACAAATTCAACTTACAAAGACTTGAAGAAGAGCACCACACTCTTCTTCAACACCACCTTTGGAGATTACCACAATCTCCCTTTGAAGATTACCACAATCTTCCTTCAACGGCACCTTTGAAGATCACCACAATCTTCAATCTTGAAGAATACCAAATTCTTCAACACCTCAAGAGCACCACACTCTTGAAACACCTATCACCTAGATCACCCAAGTGTATTCTTTCCACAAGAATACTCACAAGGATGTCTTGTGTTGAATGGTGACAAAAATAAAGATTACAACTCAATAATGAATATTACAATTTGAGTGCAAGTGTAATCAAGAAATAAAGCCTAGACCTTAAGATGTGAAAGTGAAATCCTTAGGCTATAAATACAACAAGAGTGTTGAATATGAAAGCTTGGAAATTTGCAGATTTCTTGTTGTGAATTTGCTTGTGTTGTTGTGTCTTGTGTCTTCAATTCATCCTCTATTTTTTGTCTATTTTATCTAATTTTTCATTTTTTTCTTTTTTTTTTATTTTCTGGCGGGCTAGCCTGCCGGCCCAACCCGCCAAGCCCGCGGCCCGCGGCGGGCTAGCCCGTTTAGGCCCGCCCTTTTGGCGGGCTACTGAATACTTAACCCACCCCCTACCTTAGGCGGGGCGGGCCGGGCCCGTTTTGACAGCTCTACCAACATAGGCTCCTTCTTCTTCACTTTTGTCTACAAAAAGAGGATCACAAGATGTAAAAATATTGTACAAAATAGAAAAGCAAATCTTGTTGCAGAGGTCTCAAATTCATCCATTTAGTTTCATAATGATCTTGTGATACCTAACAAGTGGTATCAGAGCCTCGTCGGAGTGCTCGCCGGAAGTTGCAGAGGTCTGGAAAATTCGAGTTTTACAAAGTGTGTAAAAACTCATTTTTCAGCCTTCCATTGGATTCCTCTCGTCGATCGAGTCCGTGCGTGTTTCGGATCGAAAAACGGACATCGGACGGCCGCATTTGTTGCCGCCGTAACTCGAGGAAGAAGATGAACAAATAACATCCGCATGCAAATTTCCTTTTAATTACAAATCAGTCCCCGAGTTTTATATTTTCATTTTTTGACCCCTAAACTTTTTGGAAATTACATTTTGATCCCCAGATTTTCTGAAATTTCATTACGGTCCCTGAACTTCCAGAAATTACAGATTGGCCCCTGAACTTCTTGATATTTCAGTTTGGTCCCTATATTTGCGAGAAAATTGCGATCAATCCCAATTTTTTAGAAATTGAAATTTTAACCCCAGTGTCTATTCCACCATTTTTGACCATTCTGACGGACGGTATACTCCATTTCGTGAGATTCAAACTCTATCTTTGTGAACTAAGTGTTGGAAGGTGAAAATGGCCACGGATGAGTCAACATCATCTTCTGGAGCTATGATTATGCTCAATGCTACCGATTACACGTTATGGAAACCCCGATGAAAGATCTACTCAATCAGAAGATTTGTTCGACCCGTAGAGCTAAAGGGTGTTAATCCCGATCTTCCAAGTTAACAGTGGAAGAAGTCGAATAAAAAATCTATTGGTCGATCCGGCAATGGATTGACCATAGTGTCTTTCACCATGTCGCACAGAAATGCAGACGCATATGCCCTCTCGGCGGTTGGAGGACATGTACCAGGCCAAGACCGCTCGGAATAAGGCCCTGTTGATGAGGCGCTTAGTCAACATGAAGGCGAAAAATGGAACTTCGATTCTGCGAGCATACTAGTGAGTTCCGGAGCTTGTAAACCAATTATCGCCTCAGTAGGGATGCCACTTGGAGATGAAATGCGTGCTCTCCTACTTCTCGAGTTCACTTCCCGACAAACAGAAACACTAGTTGTTTCTCTCAAATTTATTTGGCCCCGAAAAGCAAACTTACCATGTCTATGGTTAAGGATGCCCTATTCAATGAGGAGGCGAGGAAGAAAAGACATCGGCACGGTCGGACCCATGCCCTTGTGATGGAAAATCGGGGAGACAAAGACGGGAAGCAACAACGAAGTAGTAGAGGCAAAAGTAGGGGAAGATCCACTGATGGCAGAAAACCAACATATAAATGTCATCACCGTGGAATAGAGGGTCATATGAAGAAGAATCGCTATAAATGGCTAGAGGAGCAAGGTCGGAGCAGCTTCCCAGTGAAAGAATAAGGGTGGAGAAACGCTAGCTATCATTCCCGGAGATGTAGCGCTTTGTTCAACCCATGATGAGGCATGCCTTCATATCTCAAGAGAAGATACTGAGAATGGGTGGTAGATACTGCAGCGTCTTACCACGTAACTCCTCATAAGGACTACTTCACAACATACAAAGTTGGTGACTTTGGAGTAGTGAAGATGGGAAATTCCAGTTCCTCTGGAATTGTAGGAATTGGTGATATACAGATAAAGACAAATGTCGGGAGTACAATCACCGTGAAGGATGTCGATATGTGCCCGACGATCTTGGTGAATCTGCTTTGGGATTGCCCGGACAAACAGGGCTATGATAATCATTTCACCAAAGGCACGTGGAAGTTGTCAAGAGGCACTATGGTAGTTGCTCGAGGACACATTTGTGGCACGTTGTACAAGACTCATGTGAAAATATGTACATATAGCCTCAACATTGCTGAGAAATAGGCTTCTCAAAATTTGTGGCACCAGAGACTCGGTCACATGAGTGAGAAATGGTTGTCTACCCTGATAAAGAAGGAGCTTATCAATGTTGACAATGAAGCTGCACTGGATCCTTGCAATCATTGTCTATTTGGTAAGCAACAAAGAGTTTCGTTTAGTTCCTCTTTAACGAGAAGATCAGAGTTGCTCAGTTTGGTGCACTTTGATGTTTGTGGTCCCCTGGAGGTTGAATCACTAGGCGGTAACAAATACTCTATGACATTTATTGACGATGCTTCTCCAAAGTTGTGGGTGTATTTCCTGAAGACAAAAGATCAGGTGTTTGAATATTTCAAATTGTTTCATGTCATGGTAGAACGTGAAATGGGAAACAAGCTGAAGTGTCTTCGATCAGATAATGGAGGCGAATACACTTCTAAAGCGTTCGATGCCTATTGCAAAACATATGGCATTCGACATGAGAAGACAGTCCCACGCACCCCTCAACATAACGGTGTCACTAAAAGAATGAACCGGACAATCATGGAACGTGTTCGGAGCATGCTCAGTATGGCTAAGTTGCCAAAGCCATTCTGGGGAAAGCGATCGAGTTGCTTGCTACGATCAACAGATCACCATCGATACATCAATTTTTTGAAGTTCGGAGAAACCGCGTAGTGCAGGAAGGATCCATCATACTCCCACTTGATAGTATTTGGATGTTTAGCATATGCACATGTATCCAAAGAGCTCAGACAGAAGCTTGATGCAAGGACCACTCCATGCATTTTCATTGGCTATGGAGATGAAGAGTTTGGATACAGGTTATGGGATCCAAAGGAGAAGAAGGTGATCAAAAGTAGGGACGTAGTGTTCCATGAAAGTAAGACAATGGAAGACATTGAAAAGCCCACAATGTCTCAGAAGTAAAATATTGTTGCTCAAATCTCAGATGCATCACCAAAACCGTTCGTGAGAGACGGTGACGTAGTGCCAGAAGATATACCAGAAGCAGAATATGAAGAGGTAGAAGAAGGTGTTGAGCAGGGGGAGCCACAACCCGCTCTACCAAATGTTCCTATACCATCAGAAAGCCAGAATGATGGTGGATCTCCTCAGATTATTCCAGAAGTTCGTAGGTCTGAAAGAGGACGGATTCCATCTAGAAGATATTCAGAATCCGATTACCTTCTCACATCAAGATGGATGGAACCGCAGAGTTTCCAAGAAGCGTTATCTCATAAGGACAAAGAAAAATGGTACAAGCAATGCAGGATGAAATGGAATCTCTGCAGAAGAATCATACTTATGAGATCGTAGAACTTCCGAAAGGGAAGAAGGCACTAAGAAACAAATGGGTGTTCAAGCTGAAGAAAGATGGTAGCGGAAAAGTGGTGAAATACAAAGCTCGCTTGGGAGCCCTTTCTTCATTGAGAGGGAGAATCTGATTTTTGGATATATAATCGTAAGGTAGTTTGGGTTTGAGTAGCATGGTTTATGTATCCTTAGTCTTCAGATACATGTCACCATTAATATATGTTATGCTCCTGTACAAATTGTCTATATTCTTAAGAGAAGCATTGCCGCCCAAAAGGCACTGATCGCTCCTAAGGGGATGGTCAATGAAGCTATAAAGAAATTCTATGAAATCATTCGCAGCTTTCAAAAAAAGTAACTTATTTGTAGATTCTTGAAAAATGGCCTTCACAGTCATTTTCATAGTGTTAGGACTTGCCCTTTTCTCCATCTGATGCACTAATATACCCGTCTCATTTTTTACGGTAACAAAGTTCACCTGTTTTTTTATTGAGAATGAGGTCTGTGAGTGAAATCCTTGAAAGTAATAACCCCTTCAACAAATCCATAATCAAAAAAACAAAATTGAGAGGAATGAATAGTAAAAGAAGTATTTCAAGAAAAATTGTTAATACAGAAACAAAATTCACCTCGTTGAATCCAAAAATCACATTCATTATCTCGGTCTCATCCGTATCTGTAATGCCTAGATTGCTAAGGAATCTTATTGCGTACTGTCACACTAGGCAATATTTGTAGATCATCCGAGATTATGTAATGTGTTGTACTCATAGTAAACACTCCGTCATCACCATAATCAGCACCTTGAGTTATCGAATCTCTTACACTTATTTCTTGGCTCAATGATTTCCGCAATCGCATTTCAAAGTATCATAGTACATGCTTACATTTCGGTACCCCTTAAAATTACAATCTCCGTCTCCACATATGAAGTAATTTGTGGGTTGATTATCACTAATATCGAGTTTCGAGGTTACAACATTGATCACTGAATGAACTTCTTGGATTGAGCGGATCTCGCTTCCCGCTCTCCGGTCGAGAAATAGGCAATCTTCCGATTTGATAAGCCATTGTACAAAGTGTTTAAGCTTCCAATCACAGTGCCTCATTCCCAAAGTGTTTCTTCAAGACTCTCACAATTTGTCCCAATGGCATCGTGAGAAAGCTTACCAAAATGTCCGTGAAATCGCCGTTGGCTTCTGCGTATAATACCTTAGTTTTCTGTTTATTTGTCACAACTTTCAAATTGAACTTAACATTCTTATTTGCAGTAGACATTATGTAGCATGTACAATTGAAGGAACTTCCAAACGGCTAATGCCTCTCGTTTTATAAGCACAAGGACAAACCAAGAGTCTGATACGACTACAATAGCACTACTTCGAGTGTGTGCAAACTCCCAAAGAAAATTGAAGAAGAAAAAGGATAATCACCTATTCGAGTCGGTGCAACTCCAAAGAGAATACAAGAAAACGAGATTACAAATCATTCCATGTCTTTCTCTGTGTTGCCAAACTGATTATATAGAAGAAGAAATGGTTGGGCCTATTCTTTATGGGCTTAAGCATTTACTAGGGTTGCTTTTCTATGTTGGGCCGTATCACTCTTCCCTCCTTCTAAACCACCTTGTCCTCAAGGTGGAACTTCGAGTGCACCCTTCCGCCCGGATCAAATATTAAAATAGTTTTAGCCAAGCTCATGGTTGCTGAAATGACAGTAACCATAGAATAAAATCCGTCTCTGTCGATCAACATCTTATTCTTGGCATGAACAAGTGTAGCATTGTATTGATACATCAGTATGTTAGGAGGCTTCCATCTATACGGAGCTTGATTGGTTAAGAAATAGCTTGTGTCACTCCATCTAGAATTATTCTTCATAACTTTCCAAGTTTCTGTCGCAAACACTGAATCAAGTTTTCTTGCCCAAAACTGAAGAATAGGAATAAAATTCCACTCTCTCAAGGCATGGTCTCTAAAATTAAGTCTAGGCAGTAGATAGGAAGCTCTAATTCTTTGGCCCATGTGAAGTGTATCAACTATGTTCTCTTGTATTTGTTTTGGAATTGGCGTACTTAGCTGGTATCCTCCTCCGCCTTTTTTCACCAAACCATCAATTAATATGTCAAAAAACTCACTGTCAAGCCACATGTCTCTTTCAAGCATTTTATCAGACACCTTCAAAGTTTCACTCAAATCCCAAATGTTATCATATCCAGCAACCTCCAATTGAAATTCCTGCACAAATGTCTTTTGCTTTTCACTTTTCATTTCCAGATTGTAATCATCCAACACATGATCATGACTTAAATTCCTTGTTTCCTTTTTTTATCTCCTTAAGCACAGCGTTATTATCCACATTTACAGTCACGCACTTCTTATTTATTGAATTTGGCATTTCATCGAACATGTTTTGTTCGTCCAGCACGGTTACCTTTGCTTCAGTCTTGGAGGATCCTCGAACTCCACCATCGACTCTTCATCACCTTCATCTTCATTTTCGATCCACACAAGAATCTTCCTTGGACACTTGTGTGTCGACGTCAACTCTCCATCACAACCCAAGCATAAATAATTCTCCCACCTATAGTGATACTCGGCCCTGGACAATCGACGTACGGGTAACAATTGCAACATCATTTCTTCCATATGTGTAATTCTCTCAATGAAAGCACCAATTGATACGACTACAATAGCACTACTTCGAGTGTGTGCAAACTCCCAAAGAAAATTGAAGAAGAAAAAGGATAATCACCTATTCGAGTCGGTGCAACTCCAAAGAGAATACAAGAAAACGAGATTACAAATCATTCCATGTCTTTCTCTGTGTTGCCAAACTGATTATATAGAAGAAGAAATGGTTGGGCCTATTCTTTATGGGCTTAAGCATTTACTAGGGTTGCTTTTCTATGTTGGGCCTATTCTTATTTGCAGTAGACATTATGTAGCATGTACAATTGAAGGAACTTCCAAACGGCTAATGCCTCTCGTTTTATAAGCACAAGGACAAACCAAGAGTCAGTCTCACCAAATTACATTGTCCACCTGATCAGTTGGATTTACTTCAAATCCCATCATCAGTGTCCCTTGAATTGACTCACGGCATCACCGTAAGACGAACGGGCATATATAATATAAGCACAAATTCTAAACAAAAATGAAATGTAATTCTAATTTAACATATCATACACGCAAAAATTTAACTTACAAACTTAACTGGTATAAGTTGAAAAATAGAATAACTCTCGATATTTTATTGCAATTTTATGGATCAAGTGCTCAATTTCAACAATTAATTACAAAAAAAAAAAAAAAAAAACTATTCTTCAATTAAATATACGATTTACATAAGTGGCCTAACTTTAAACAAGAAAAAAAAAAGAAACTTTAGTGTTCTACGTGTTGTTGTCTAAAGAGACATAATTAAGATCAATAGAATCAAATTATTGTAAGCCCGTATAAAATGAAAAGTAATTGAAAATCAAGGTATAGACGAAGGAAATCCAATCACGAAAATTGAAATGATCATATTTGTACTCAAAATAAACTATTTAAATTAATGCCTATAAAGCAAGAGAAATCCACTTCTTTTTTTTTTTTTTTTTTTTTTGAGGAAGAAGAGAAATCCACTTTAGATGACTACTCAATCCATATTGCCTATAAAGCAAGATAATTTCACTTTAAATAAAGCATTCAATTAGTGAACATGTATTATGCAAAGTTCATTCATCTCCACATTCCCTTTTTTCTTTTTTGAAATCACATCTCCACTTTCTTAAAATTGTAAAAGTCGCGTCTCTCCATTTTATCATTACACAAAGATTCCAATTCTTAATTAACAATTATATAAATGAAACATAAATCAAAACTAATAAATGAAACATATAAAAATTATCTTTCACAAACTTTTCCATGTATGAACATACATTCAACAGATTACGTACAATAAAAAGACTTAACAAAACTTTCCTCAAAAAAAAAAAAGACTTAACAAAACAAATAGTAACACAAAATAGTTCTTTTGTTTCATTTTCGGATGATGTTGTAGGACCCTAACATATACAAGAAATTTATAGGATTTAAAAATAATCTCGTAGGACAGGGATCATTGCTATTTTAGTCCCAAAAATTCTCTTTAAATCTATATTGCAAATATTAATGGCAGGACCAAAAAAAGCAAGAAATTAGTCCCAAAAGTTCTCTTTTATTAGATATTGCAAATAGATTAATGGAAGGACCAAAAAATGCAAGAAAAACTAACAGCAGGACTAATTCGGCAACAAAACCAGCCAAAACCCCTTCCTAGGCACATGTGGTGTATATATGAGACCAATACTACAATCTCCTCAATTGATACAAATAAAAAAATGTTTTTACTTTGTGACTATTATTTTTATTAACTAAACAGTAAATTGGACAAGAGCTTGTAGCTCAAGTGATATCGTTCACCCTTTATAAAGGGTATTGACTTGTATCTTTCAGTTTCCTTGAAATTTATCCCCTCATCTTCAATCAGTAATATCAACTTATTAAAGATAAACTAAACAATAAATCAGGTTATGTACCATGATATACCTATAGTTCACTAATTTAATTTGAAATTTCAGCATTCTACAATAATTGATTCATATCATCGCCTTACAATATCCCAATATTCCTCAGACCTCAATCGATGTTAAACAACAAACCTTGTACAACTACCATGCCCCTTGGACAACAGCTTTGATCTATGCTTCAAAGGTAGACATAACTAAAGTAAATATAACAACACTTACAATTAGACAAGATAATAAACTAATTATAAGAACATAATGGAACACAAATTAAACACAAAAGCATTACAAGCTGCTGCAGATAAAAACTGGTCACACTTAGACGCATTGACAATAAGGTAAGCAGCTGCGAGACAACTGTTCACAGATCTTACATTTTGGCTAAGCAAAAAAAGAGAAAAATAATATATAAATAAGACTAGTAATGTTAACAAATGCAGATCAACATCTCTGAGATCAGCCTCACTTTTCCTGCTTCAGATATTTCTTTGTCAAGGGATTGATGAGGCTAATGGTTAGAGGAGAAGTAGATGTAAGAGATGCCTTCAATATGCTTAAAGCCTACAGCAAAAAGGAGAAATTAAAGTCTGTCAACATGGGAACAAACAAGTAAAATAAACATGAAATAAAAGTTGAATCATGCATATATTAGTACCTCTTCCAATCCAATGTGTATCTCCAGTTCTTTAACATCAGATAACGGGATTTCAAGCCCGTTCAAAATAGAAAGGCTTGAGGTCATACACAAAGGAGTCACTGTTAAATCATCGGTTACCATATACATTCTTGAACCGTCAACATAATTCCCCTCGCCTTTTGGTGTCTTGAGAGAAGAAACAGGTGTACCCGAATATTGGTTGGAACGTTGCAAATATTCTTTTATACTCGAAAAGGGTTCACGGTAATATAGTAAAGGGGTACTTTCTTCGGTTAGAGGCAGAATCTGGTTTGGGGAAATATAACCGTGAGGTGGCTTGGGATTGAGTAACTTGGTTTTTGTATCTTTGGTCTTTAGATACTTGTCACCGTTAATATTCGCTAAGCTCGTGTACAAATTGTCTACACTCTTAAGAGAAGTGCTACTGCCCAAAAGACACTCAACTCCTCCAAGGGGGATGGTTAGAAAACTAAAAAGAAAATCTACGAAATCTTCCTCTGCTTGTGCAAACATTAACTTATTCGTAGATTTTTGTACCATCACTTTCAAAGTCATCTTCTTAGAGTCGTTAGTTGCTTCTTTCTCAATCTGATGTAATAACATTCCAGGTTCAGATTTTGGTTTGACAGAGTGACTCTGCCTTCCGTTGAGTATGATATCGGTCAGTGGAGTCGCAGAAAGAAACGACCCCTTCAGCAAATCCATAATCTAATTCAAACAGGAAAACAAAGAAGAAAAATCAGAAGTTAGAGGATTTATTACAAATTTAAAATTGAGAACATAATCACAATACTCACCTCATTAAATCCCAAAGTAAAATCCCTAAGCTCGGCCCCTAACGTGTCTGTAATCTCAAGATTGCCTAGAGTTTCCATGATAGATCCGGCCACATTAGGCACCATACGCAGATCATCACAGATTATGAAAGAAGCTGTTTTTATGCTAAAAACTCCAACATCACCATTATCAGCAGCTTCACAAAACTCTTTGACACTGATTTCTTTTTTCAGAGGTTTCCCACAACTGCATCTAGCAGTACCATAGTACATGCCTATATTTGAAATTCTAGGATGGCTGCAATTCCAGTTTTCACAAGTAAAGTATTTGGTGGGCTGAGTATCATCCACATTAAGTTTCAGTTTACGACATTCGGTTTCAAATGAGTTTCTTGGGTTCAGAAGCATCTGCTTACCGCTCTCTACCAAGAAATGGTCACTGTCCAGATTTGCTAAACCTTTGTACAAAGTGGTTAAGCTTCCAATCGCAGGTGCCTCATCTCCGTAGTGCTTCTCAAGGATTCTCACAATCGTTCCTAATGGCAGCGTCAGGAAGCTCAATAAAACGTCTACGAAATCACTATCAGCTTCTGCAAAGAGAACTTTAGTTTTCTGTTTATTTATCATAACTTTCAAAGAGAACTTGACTTCCATACCATCAGACATTGTGTTACTGTTGAGTGTAGGAGATGAAGAAATTTCAGATTGATGGTGGTATCAATAATTCCTGCATCCTCCCCTTTTATTATAGCTTTGAAAACTAGTGATGACATCTTGTAGCCCCACATGGTATCACTTATACTTTCATAGGAGTAGGCCTGTTCCGAACTGCCGGTTTTGGTTCCGATTCTATATTATTTGGGAACCGGAACCTTGAACAGACGGTTCCAGAACCGCCAGTTCCAGAACCGCCGGTTCCGGCCATTTCAATTCTGGAACCGTGGAACCGTCTTTTCTTTTTGTTTTTTTTTTCAAAAAAAAAATTGTTTAAATATAACACATTATAATTTAATACCAAAATTAGAATATTATCTTAGATTATTTGAAGACTTTATATATTAAATACAAAAAAAAAGAACAAAATTGGGCTTGAACTTAATATTAATAATTAAAATGAACAATTAATATTAAACTGCCAATATATCATCTTAGTATATAGTGGAATCAAAGCCCAAATAGTTCGCTTACGTTTTTTACCATTATTTTTTGTAGTAGGTGTAAGTTGTATTTCTTGTTGACTCGTTTCACCCTTAAATTTTAAACTATATTCATTATAAAATTTATTCATTTTTTTGGAATCGTGGAACCGGAAGTTTGGAACCGTGGAACCGCCGGTTCCATGGTTCCTCCAAAGGAGGAGCCGAAACTGAAACCGATAAAGATCGGTTTCTTCACGGTTCCGAACCGGGAACCAGTCAACGGTTCCAAGAACCACTGACCACGATTTCGCTTCCGATTTCGGTTCCATTTGGTCGGGCCTACATAGGAGTGTTGATTAGAATATCGTATATTAAATTTCCTTTTAAATTTATTTCCCTCTAATTTACATACCGAATGAACCCAATAGAGATGTTAAACGTCCGCAGCGGGCTGACCCTTTTAACGCAAAAAAATAATTTTAGGGCCTCGAAATTTTAGCCCGTTCAAAAATGACATTTTTAACCCGAATCGTTTAGCTCATGGACTAAACGGGCGGGCTCGTAGACCGGCTTTTATTTTTATATTGTTTTTATAATTGAGTGAAAACTATATAATTGTATTAAATTAAGTGATAAGAATTCATTGTTTGTGTTATTTAAAATAACAGGAATTTTTTTATGAATTGTGTTATTTAAAGTAACAAAAATTAATTGTTTGTTGCTTTATATATATTAGAAGAATAAGAATTGAAAGATAATATATTTTGTCCAAAGACGGATTAAATGTGATAAAACTTGATTAATAATTACTTAGTGGTGTACTCAAGTCATACTTCTATTTTGAATTATGAAATTTTGATTGTCTAAACTTTAATATTTTGTCCATTAATCCAACTACTATAACTTATGTGTTGACTATTATTATTATGAATAATTTGATTTGTATATGTAGATTGAATGATAATATTATATATCTTTAATTTAAATTTTTTGATTTAAATATTAGTTTTTATTTTTTTTAATTAGCCTGTTGTGGCCCGTTTAGTCGAAATTTGTTAGGGTTAGGCCTACAATATTATTAGTCCGTTTGATAGTGACCTAATTAATACGAAGCATATTTATCCCCAAGCCTGTTAGGACTTACCATGAATCTGCTAGGATCATCCCATTTAACATAATCGGATATGACTCGACCCGATTCCCGCCCCTAGTTCAACGACTAAATCACTTTTTAGATGGACGTGACTAGACCATTTGATAGAGAGATGTCTTCTTTTTATAAAGCCCAAAAACCTAACCCAATAGCATGTCCCATCAGACTTGAGGACTCTGGTTCCACATGGGCCCCTCCATTTCCTCTATTAGGAGGTGATAATAATATAATATCCAAGTAGTATCTTAAAGTTTATTCATGTTTGAGATTTTTTATAGAAAAATGATTTGAGAATGAAAACACATTTTAGGAAAACACTGTATAAGGAAGTGATTGTCAATTTCTTTTTTTAATTTTGTAAAGAATAATGTGAAAAATTTATTTTGAAAATTAAAAATAATTTTTCAGAGTGTGATTGGATATAAGATAAAAATGTGATGATAATAATTAATGTGATAGTTGCTTTCAGTATAATAGTGATTAGATGTGATTGGTGATTTGAAAAATAAGAGAGAGTGAATAGTATATTTGTGATATGATTGTGTTATTATGGTAGTTGATATTAAAATTATAAACGGATATGATTAATGATTGGAATAGTGAAAATAGGTGAATAATTTGTCCGGAAATCGAAAGGAATAAAAAAACTTTCATAAGCAAACACTCCTTAAATATGGAAGACTGTCGATACTACTGAATTACGGTTGCCAGTGTGACATTACGAGTTAATCTTACGGTAGGCTAGAGACTCAAATCCTGATGTCACCGAGTAGATATGCACTGGGTGCTAGGATCCAATGTGTTACATTCAGCAAAAACACGAGATTCGGGGGGGGGGGGGGGGCACGTACCTATAAGGGGAACATAGTCAGACGTTCAAATGAAAATCGAATGACCAAAAGGAAGCATTGACATTAAACCCCCAAAGACAAAATAATTCAGCCTATAGAGTTGAAGACGGTAAGCTATTCTCAGATTTTGCTGAGGAGTTCATTACTATGTTTCAAAACCTAGCCTAATATGGGAACTAAAGATGCCTTATTTGGAACCACAACCTTTATTATGCAAGCAAGTACAAATAATGAGACCAATAATGTAAAACAATCGCGCAAGGGCCCCTGTGACCATCCTCATTGTTCTTGCTAAGGTTGTTTATTTAATATGGGATTGATGAGGGCCATGAGGCCATCCGTTAAAGCACAAGTCGACGTAAGAGATGCTTTCAATATGCTGAGAGCCTGCACCAAACACAAAATGAGTCTTAGTATATACCAGATGATCGAACGATAAAAAAAAATGGTCTTTTTTTCTGTTTTAGAAACATGATTACCTCTTCCAACCCAATTTCCAGCTCCATTTCCTTGACATCTGAGAAAGGAATTTTCAGCCGGTTAAGAAAGTAAAGGCTTGAGGTCGTACACAAAGGTGTCACAGTTAAACCATCTGTCACCATATACATTGTTGGCCCTTTAACATAATTTCCAGGGCCTTTTGGTGACTTTTTAGAAAGAACCGATGCACTACAACGTCCAGGACTACTCAAGCAATACGTAGATAAATAGTCTTTTTCGTAATCGGAGCCTTTATTGACATACAAATTTAGATAGGTTTCATTGATAGGGAGAATCTGATTTTTGGAAATATAACCGGGAGGCATTAGGGGTTTGAGTAGCATGGTTTTTGTACCTTGGGTCTTAAAATACTTGTCACCATTAATATCTGCTATGCTCCTGTACAAATTGTCAATATTCTTAAGAAAAGTGCTACCTCGCAATAGGCACTCAACTGTACCTAAGGGGATGGTCAGCAAGCTAAAATGAAATTCGATGAAGTCATCCTCAGCTTCAGCAAACAATAACTTGTTTGTAGATTTTTGTAAAACGGCTTTCACCTTTGAAAAGGCCTCCAATGGCGAGATCTTCTCAAGAATCCAACCCGATCCTCAGCTAGCCTGCAAAAGACTAACCGGAGAGAACTCCGGCGTGAGCACTCCGACGATCAAGTTAGTGAAAGGGAAGAAGAATAAAGACAAGTGTATAAAATATAAAAGCTGAATAATAAAATGCCAAGCTACCTCCATTTCTCACCTTCTTCCTTCTTTTATTCCCAAGCCTTTTGGTCCTTTGAGGTCCACGTGTCTAATCAGGATTGGGAGATAGATTAAGATGGGAAATCGTCTAGGTTGACAAAAAGAACTAGTCACATCAGTCAGGCCGTCCCCATGGATAGTTACTGTGTCAGATCCGTTTTTTAGGATATTAATTACTTATCAGGTCTTTCTCTTGGAGCAGTTATTGCGCGCAGGTATGACCTGACATTTAATAACTTCATGTCAGGTCGCCCACCTCTTTTAGTAACTTCCTGCCAGGTCGACCAAGACTTTAGCCTTTTATAGTCAAGTCAATCGTATCTACTAGTAACTATTAATTAGGTCGGTCGTACTTTCTAGTTACTCTCTGTCAGTTCGGTCGTACCTTCTAGTTACTCTGTCAGTTCGGTCATACCTTCTAGTTACTCTCTGTCAGTTCGGTCATACCTTCTAGTTACTCTCTGTCAGTTCGGTCGTACCTTCTAGTTACTCTTTGTCAGCTCGTCTAAAGCTCTTTAAACTCTATCAGCTCGGCCAAAGCTCTTAATAGTCTTATCAGGTCGGTCGGAGCTCTTAATACTACCAGGTCGGCCAAAGCTCTTAGTTCTCTATCAGGTCGACCAAAGCTATTAATATTCTATCAGCTCGGCCGTACCATTTAGTTCTTTGCTCATTTCCGTATACTACTTTTGTTTAGGATCGCTCCTTTTATATGTACTTAGATACGCCGAATCAACTAGTCCCCCTACTCTCCTAGTTTGAGCGTAGGTCTAAACTTAGAGAGTATAAAACGCCAGGTCTCCCTAAATGTACCGAATCAACTAGTCCCCCTACTCTCCTATTTTGAGTGTAGATCTAAACTAGGTGAGTATAAAGTACCAGGTCTCCCATGAGCATGCCGAATCAACCTTCATCTTCTTAGTCTTAGAAGTTGACTCTTGCTTAATCTGATGCACTAAAGTACCCGTCTCATATTTTGCAGTAACAGAGTCCACCTGTCTTTTATTGAGATTGAGGTCCGTGAGTGGAGTCTGGGAAAGTAATGATCCCTTCAGCAAATCCATAATCTGATAAAAAAAAAAAAAAACCAAAACAGAAAGGAATAAATAGTAAAAGAAGTATTTAAGAAAGATTTGTTAATACAGAAACAAGAATTAATCACCTCGTTGAATCCAAAAGTCACATTCATTAGCTCGGTCCCATCCGCGTCTGTAATGCCTAGATTGCTAAGAAATCGTAATGCATATCCTGTCACACTAGGGTCTACGTACATTGATCAGACCTTCCATCTTTTGAAGTAGGTCACCTGATCAGTTGGATTCACTGCAATTTCCATCATCAGTGTCCCTTGAATTAACTTATGGATTAGGTCCGTCGCTATTGTCAACAACGGATTCGCAACGGAATAAACCAAGAAAATAAATAAATAGTTCAAATGAAAATTAGCAACGGATATTAGCGACGGAAAGAAGCTGTCGCTAATAACAATGGATCAACAACGGAATAGCAACAAAATTAAACCAAATTTTTTTTTATTAATTTTATAGCGACGGATTTTAAATCCGTCGCTACGTGACTAAAATTTGAAAATGTGGGAAATTTTTTAATGTTGTGGGTTGTGTAAAAATTAATAGCAGAGCTTCTTCTGTTTTTTTTTTTTTTAATTAACTTCAGTACAACCAGGTCCTCTAAAGAGAACAAGTATAGTGTTGGCAGTTTTTTTCCAAATTGAAAAGCAATGATTTCTTTTGATTTGTTCTTGAATTCACACATGGGACACTATATTTAATTTCCTATTCATTTAGTGACTAAGATACAATGTATAGCTCATTAATCTTTACTATTTTAAAATTGTAAAAGTGATCAAATTTTGAATTTAATTCGCATCTGAGATTTCTAGACAATATTCAAGAAATAGTTCTGATACAAAATAGGGATAATTACAAAAACACCCTGAGATTTGGGTTAATTACAAAATCCCATATTTCAAAACTACAAAAAACACCCTTCAGGTTTCTTTTTCTCTTAAATTTAAGGGGGTAACTATAATATTTTTGTAAATGTCGGGTTTTTTTTAATTTTTTCGAAAATCACCGGGAAAAATGCAAGACGGAATCAAACCTCAAGGGTGTTTTTGTAAGTAGCCCAAACCTTAAGGGTGTTTTTGTAATTATCTCTATAAAATAGTATAAAAGCTCCCATTTATGAAAAAAATAAAAAATAATAAAAAAGATAAGGTTGCTTGGCAAAACATGCATACACCCATGAGAGGAACATAAACTAACGAGAAACATAAAAATTCAATGACCATAGGAAGCATTGACAATAAAGTTCCGACGACAATAATCTCTATACATGGGCACATTTCCTTTTCTCGTGTTCCTAGAGAATGAAATAGAGTGGTGGATGCTTCGGCTTCTATTGGTTGTCATGGTCCAGAAATGCAGGTTTTGGATCCTTCATTCCCAGGAGAATTCAAAGTTTGGCTAGCATGGATCAATTTCAAATGCCCTCATTCCATAGGATACAAGTTAGAACATTCAGATATATTTTACATTCATTGATTCAATTTTGTTTTGTATATGTTGTAGTTCATATGGCAGATTATCGTGTGATAGGCTTTGAATATGTAATATGAGGCTCTCAATATAATCCACAGGTTAGGAATATGCCTTAACGCTCACCCTCAATGGCTGTTCTCATTCAAAAAAAAAGTTCCAACAACTATCTAATTCTGCTCAGAGCATTGACACTCTTTTTTAGACTCTGAGAGGTTTGTTACTATGTTTAAAGATCCATCTTAACAAAATGCAAATTGAAGTTTCCAAACACGGAATCACAATTTTTACCATTCAAGCAAATACAAAGCAAGACTAATAATCTAAACAATTGCATTAACCCATCTGATCACCCTCACTGTTCTTGTTTTGGTTATTTCTTTAATGTGGGATTGATGAGGCCATCGGTTATAGCAGAAGTCGATGTAAGTGAGGCTTTCAATATGCTGAGAGCCTGCACCAACAAAATGAGTCTCAGTAGGTATCAACATCTGAATTAAATAAGAGAGTATACCAAAATAATGATCAAAATCTGATCCATGTTTCTCATTGGAAACATGACACAGAGAAGTTAAATTATATTACCTCTTCCAACCCAATGTGCAACTCCAGTTCCTTGACATCAGACAATCGGATATTCATCCCACTGAGGATGAAAAGGCATGATACCAAAGGTGTCACGGTTAAATCATCCGTTACCATATACATTCTTTGACCCACAACGTAATAACCCATGCATTTTTTAAACTCAACAGGCAAAGCCCGTACACCAGGATTATTACTAATTCCATCTTCCGAAAGGAAGCCTTCACAGAAATACAGAACAGGGGCTGCTTCTTCATTCAGAGGAAGAATATGGTTATCAGAAATATAACCGAATGGTAGCTTGGGTTGGAGTAGCATGGTTTTTGTATCTTCGGTTTTCAAATACATGTCACCATTAATATCTGCTACACTCCTGTACAAATTGTCTATATTCTTAAGAGAAGTGCTACCGCCAAGCAGACACTCAACTCCTCCTAGAGGAATGGCGAGTAAGCTACAAAGAAAATCTATGAAATCATACTCAGCTTCAACAAACAGTAACTTATTGGTGGATTTTTGTAAAATGGCCTTCAAAGTCATCTTCTTAGTCTTAGAAGTAACTGTCTCATATTTCGCGGTAACAGAGTCCACCTGTTTTTTATTGAGAATGAGGTCTGTGAGCGGAGTCTGGGAGAGTAATGACACCTTCAGCAAATCCATTATCTAAGAAACACAACAAAAATGAAAAGAGATAGGAATTAATAAATATTAAATTAAGTATTTAAAGTAGATTTGTATCAAGATTCACCTCGTTGAATCCAAAAGTCACATTCATTATTTCGGTCCCATCCGTGTCTGTAATGCCTAGATTGCTAAGAAACCGTAATGCGTATCCTGTCACACTAGGAAATATTTGTAGATCATCAGAGATTATGAAATATGCTGTTCTTCTAGTAAAAACTCCACCATAACCACCACCACTATCATCATCAACGGCACCTTGAGTATTCTTATCTCTTAGACCTATTTCTTTGCTCAATAAATACCCGCAAGCGCATTCTAAACCATCAAAGTACATGCTTACGGTTAGAATAGTCTTGTTATACTCACAATAATTGTTTTCACATTTGAAGTACTTTATGGGCTGAGTTTCATCAACATTGAGTTTCAGTTTACGACATTCTGTTTCGGATGAACTTCTCGGGTTCATCAGCATCTGCTTACTGCACTTTTCCCAGAAAAGGTCATTATTCAGATTCGCAACACCATTGTACAAAGTGGTTAAGCTTCCAAAAACAGGTGCCTCATCTCCATAGTGCTTCTCAAGGATTCTCACAATCTTTCCCAATGGCAATGTCAGAAAACTCAACAGAACATCTGTGAAATCGCTGTCGGCTTCCGCAAAGAGCACCTTAGTTTTCTGTTTATTTATCACAACATTCAAAGTGAACTTAACATCCTTAGCGTCAGACATTTTATATGTTGGGTATAGAATTTCGAGAGACCGATGTAGACCTGGCCAAATGGAACCGAAACCGGGTTCCAAACCGGAACCGGAACCGTGGTCAACGGTTCCTAAACCGTAACCGTGGTCAACGGTTCCAAAACCGGAACCGGAACCGTGTAGATCGGTTCCGGTTCCGGTTCCTAGGTCTCAAAAACCGTGGAACCGTCGGTTAGAACCGTATATGGAACCGTGATGGAACCGTTTTTTTAAGGTTAAAACCAACAATCTTGTTTTGGTAAATACATTCAAGAAGAAATGTAAAATGTTTATTATGATATTTTTAATATTGCACAACGATTACTTAGGGAAAAAAGTAAACGTCCAAGGGTTCCTCTAGCTCAAATGTAGAGCTTGAGAATTATTTAACTACTTCTTTCGAGTTTAGTGAAATAAATATTGAAGACTTTGATATTTTGAAATGGTGGTCACAAAGAACTCAACCTTATACAATCATCTCAATCATCGCAAAAGAGGTTTTGGCATGCCCCGTTTCAACTGTTGAAGTAGAGCAAACGTTTAGCTCTGATGGAAATATTTTAGATGAATCACGCTCGGCTTTTTTTTCCTTTTTTCTTTTTATTTTAAACTAAATTGCTAAACATTTTATCTAAATAAAATTAAAAACAAAAGGTTCTGGTTTAACCGGAACCGGAACCGTATAGGAACCGTGTTCCGGTTTGGAACCGGAACCGGCGGTTTCGGTTTTGGAACCGGAACCGTGAGCATAAGGTTCTGGTTCCGGTTCCTCAATTTGGAGGAACCGGAACCGACGGAACCGAACCGGAACCGGAACCGGCGGTTCCAGAACCGTGGCCAGGTCTAGACCGATGATATCAAGAATTTCCAGTCTCCAATTTTTATAAGGCCAAAAGAATTAACCAAGAGTCTAGTGTCCCATCAAATTCCAGGTACGCGCGTACATAGGAGGTCGACCTTACATCTCCCCAAACATCCGTTAATTCACAAAGAGAAGAGAAGTTAATTTACGAATTGACTCCAACGTCAGTAATTTTTATTGAAAGAGAAAATAAGTTAGTTATATCAGAGGGCACCGTAATTAAATATTTTTTGGGTTCCCGATATATTCACTGTACTATGTACACAGGTATATACTGAATGTGGCATCAGTTATTTTATTTTTCTGTCTATTGAAATACTTGGCACAAGATACATGCATCTAGTGCAAATGACGACATCTATAAGATCAACTAGCCATACAAAAAAAATGATTCTGAAAAGAACACAGATTCAATAAGGAAAGTTAAATGAGTAGGCTAGGAAACCAATGGCTAAGTTGCAAAATATGCCCCGTAACTATTGGATGGTGGTAAAATAGGACAGTAATTTATCCAACTTGTAATTTAGGACAATAATTTTTAAAAGGGTGGCGTTATTTGCACCTCAATATTTGATTAATACACCCCATCTCTATTTTACAAACCCATCTAATTGCTAAACACACCACACCTATATTTCCAATTTCACCTCCAAACTAAAAAACTCTGACTTAAAAAATCAGTTTTTTTCGGGAAAAAAGAGAAACACCTTTTTTCGGAAGAAAAAAGCTGGAAAAAATCAGTTTTTTTTATGAAAGAAACAACTTTTTTCCAGCATTTTTTTTGGAAAAAACCAGCTTTTTCTCGGAAAAAAAGCTGAAAAAATCAGTTTTTTTTTGTGGAATAAAAGCTGTTTTTAGCGTTTGTTGGAAAAAAACATCTTTTTTTGGGGAAACAAAAGCTAAAAAAATCAGTTTTTTTGGGGAAAAAAAAAGCAATTGTTTCGTGTTTTTTGGAAAAAAACAATTTTTTCTCGGAAAAAAAAAGCTGGAAAAAAACCAGCTTTGGGAAAAAAGAGAAACATAAAAAAACCGTTTCCAGCGTTTTTTGGAAAAAAACAGCTTCCAAAAAATAGTTGGGAAAATCAGTTTTTTTTGGGAAAAAGAGAAACAACTTTTTTTTTTTTGGAAAAAACACTTTTTTTGGAAAAAAAAAAAGCTGTTTCTTTCCAGCTTTTTTTGGGAAAGAGGAGAAACAACTTTTTTTTGGGGGAAAAAAAGTTGTTTCCAGCGTTTTTTTGGAAAAAAAAGCAGCTTTCTTCCGAAGAAGATCAGCTTTTTTTGGAAAGAGAAACAGTTTTTTTGGGAAAAAAAGTGTTTCCAGCATTTAAAGAGTGTATTTACACTGTTTTATTTTATTAAGGGTGTCATAGTCTTTTTAACTTATGACATTTTTGTAAATATTGAGAGTGAGCTGTATTAATCAAATCGTGGGGGGCAAATATCGCCACCCTTTTTAAAATATGGCAGATTGAGGACTAAATTGGCCGCCGATTTCAAAAATTCGCCAAAAAGAAATTGCAATAACATCCAAATTGAATGTCATCAGTAGTACTGAAGTATTACAAGCACATAAGGAAATAACCATGGAGATTAAGCATCTTGATACGTTACACACAGCCGGGCTAGAAAATTGGAAACTGTAAGAGAGACAGAGTCGAATGCACAGTGAAAATTTGAACGACCATAGGAAGCATTGGCATTAACAGGATGCAATTGGAAGAGACCATCAGCTAATCTTAAATCTTCTAAGGAACACATTTGTGTGTTTGGATAACCAGGTTCACGACAATAATTGAAGTTCTCAAATTTGAAAGCACAAAAGTCTTTTATGAACAGAAGTAGAAATAAGACCACTAATATAAACAATTGTGTTAACCTATGATATCTTTCAGTTTATTTGAAATTTATCCCCTCCCCTCCACCAGTAGTCCAAACTTATTAAAAAAATTGTGTTAACCTATGTGACCAGCCTGATCAGTATTCTTGCTTTGGTTGTTTATCCAAAATTGGATTTGGATTGATCAGGGCATCGGTTAAAGCAGAAGTTGATGTAAGAGATGTTGAATTTTCCACCCCATGTGGTAAATACTATTCCTTTGGTAGGCATCAACCAACCAACACCACCAAGTTTTTAATGGTTGGTTGCCAAACTTTGTTGACAAAGTTTGTTTACATGTTGGAATTGGGCATGGAAAATGCCTATAAAAGGGCTTCATCCTTGAATGCAAAATCACACCAAGCAATTAGCATTTTAGCAATTGCAAGAGAAGAGAGAAAATAGAGAGTAGAGAGTGTATCTATAAGTGTGTGTTTTGAGTGAAGAAAAAGAGAGAAAAATTAGTAGTAATTTTTCATTCTCACCCAAAATAGCATTCCTATTTTCTCGGGTATTCCAAGTTGAGTAACTTGAGATATTTTGTGTATCCCCTATTTTTAGGGAGAAATATTGTAAACTACTATACATTTAGTGGAGGATTTATCTGGACTACGGTCTCGTGGTTTTTCCCAATTTGGGTTTTCCACGTAAAAATTCTTGTGTCCTATTTTTATCGTCTTGCACTATTATTTGGTATTCTTGGTTTGGTTTCCATTTTTAATCCAGCTAAGTGGGAAAAGATTTTACTATTTCCGCTGTGCCGGTGTCATTTATTTTGGCACTCTTTCCCAACAAGTGGTATCAGAGCCACGTTGTTGCGGATTAAAAAATGGAGGAATCGATGTCTGTTGGTGGGATGTTCAAACTCAACGGATCCAACTACAATATTTGGAAGCCGAGTATGTTGGATCTTCTCTCTTTGCAAGGATCTTTATTTGCCTTGAAAGATGATCTTGCCAAACCAAAAGATACAAGTGATGACGAGTGGAAAATCCTACACGAAAAACCGAGGATATATCCTCGCGTTTCTTGAGCATAGCATTTTCCATCATTTTGCTAATGAGGAAAACGGCGATGTTCAATGGAAAAATATTGAAACTATGTTTGAGAGGAAAAATGCGCTTGAACAAAGCTTCTATTATCGGAAAAATTGTTCGCTCGGATATACGGAAGGTGCGAACATGACGGAGCACCTAAATGCGTGTCGGTCGATAAATCAATCTACCATAATGAAAATATCCTTGATGATGAAGTAATTGCTTTATTCTTTGCTCGACATATTACCTGATTTACACGCTTGTGGTGTCGGTCAAGAATTCACCGAATGGTGAACCGACTATGCAAATGGTCAAAGATTGTCTTCTTAATGAAGAGTCCATAAGAAAGGAGTTAGAATATTTTTAAATTCAAGTCAAAAGCCTTAGTAGTGAAAATGACAAACGGGGAAGGAGCAAGTTTAGAGGTTCTCAAAATAAAAGAGACAAATCCAGGGAGGTCCAAATCGAAGGGACTTCAAATGTCATTATTGTGGTGGTCCAAATCACTATGAGAGAGATTGTAGAAAGAAGAAAAATAGATCAAAAGAATGAAAATAATGAAAACAAGATCGATGACAAAGACACTCTATTACTTGCGATTGATGGTGATGTTGTCATCATTTGTGATGATGCTTGTATCGATTTTGCATGCCAAAATGACGAACTGGATTATTGATTCAGAGCTTCATATCATATCACACCTCATCGTGATATGTTTACATCATACACCGGTGGTAGCTTTGGCAAAGTCGAATGGCCAACCATGGTGTGGCGGAGTCGTTGGCATAGGTAACATCATATTGAACAACGATCGAAGCGGACTCGTGCTCAATGATGTCGACATATTCCCGACATTCGGCTCAATATTATTTCCACGCGGCAAGCTTGACGATCTTGGCTATGACAATCACTTTGGTGAAGGAAAATGGAAGCTCACCAAAGGCTCTCTCATTGTCGCTAAGGACGACGCGAAATTCTTTGTACCGATGCAAGCCGTTATCCAATGGAGAGGTAAATGCAATTGATAAAAGTTCCTCCATTGAGCTATGGCATAAAAGGCTCGGACATCTAAGTCGGAAGGGCTTGGAAGTTCGACCAGAAAAAAACTTCTCCCGAGAGGTAACCAAGATGCCCCTACAAACTTGTGTTGATTGTTTAATTGGAAAACAACACAGAGTTGCTTTCAAGAGTTTTTCACCTTCAAGAAAATTCCATCCACTAGATCTGGTGCATACTGATTTATGCTACATGAAAGATAGAAGTCTTGGTGGTGCAATATATTTTGTAACATTTATTGATGATTTCTCTAGAAAAGTCTGGTGTTTTGCTTTGAAATCTAAAGATCAAGTTCTGGGTATCTTTAAGAATTTTCAAGCAAGTGTTGAAAGAGAAACAGGAAAGAAGTGAAGCGAGTTCGTGCTGACAATGGTGGTGAATACCAGGGTCCATTTGAGCAACATTGCAGGGATCATGGAATCAAGCTTGAGAAGAGTGTTCCAAAAACTCCTCAACATAATGGTGTAGCAGAAAGAATGAACAGGACAATTTGTGAACGAGTCAAATGTATGCTATCACATTCCAATCTGCCCAAATCCTTTTGGGGTGAAGCAATGAGGACTGCAGTTGATCTAATCAACCTTTCTCCATCAGCTCCTCTGGGTGGCGACATTCCAGATAGAGTTTGGACTGGAAAAGATGTTTCCTACAAACACTTGAGAGTGTTTGGCTGCAGGGCGTTCGTGCATATTCCAAAAGATGAACGATCCAAGCTTGATGACAAGACCAAGTCATGCATCTTCTTGGGCTATGGCCATGAAGAATTTGGCTACAGGTTATGGGACCCAGTCAAGAAGAAAGTTATCAGAAGCAGGGATGTTGTATTCCTTGAGGATCAGACAATTGAAGATGCCAAACAGATTGAGAAATCTGAATCAAACCAATATGTTCCTGATGACGTAGATCCAGTTTCTTCTCCTAGAAATCAGAATCATGGGGGAGGTGTGCAAGATCAACACCATGATACAACCGGTGATGTCCCTCCAGTTCCACCACCAGAAGATGCGGCTAGAAGGTCCACCAGACAAAGACAACCTTCTACCAGATATAGCCCACATGAGTATGTAATGCTCATCGACGTGAAACCACAAAGTTTTGAAGAAGCCATATCACATGATCGAGAAGGATATGTGGATGGAGGCCATGAAAGAAGAGATGAACTCTTTGCGGAAAATCACACCTATGACTTGGTGAAGCTACCAGAAAGGTAAACGTGACTCGAAAAATAAATGGGTGTACGAGGTTGAAGATCAAGAGCAAAGCTTACAACCAAGGTATAAAGCTAGGCTTTGGTTGTGAAGGGTTTCGATCGAGAAGAAGGGTGTTGATTTTGAAGAAATTTTCTCACCAAAGGTGAAGATGTCCTCAATTAGAGTTGTTCTTGGGATAGCTGCCGGTTTGGATCCGGAAATTGAACAACTTGATGTGAAAAATCGCATTTCTTCATGGAGATTTGAATGAAGAAATCTATATGGAGCAACCGAAAGGGTTCAAAGTCAAAGGTAAGGAGAACTTGGTATGCAGATTGAAGAAGAAGCTTGTATGCGGCTTAAAACAAGCTCCAAGACAATGGTACAAGAAGTTTGACTCCTTCATGACCGATCATGACTACAACAGACCGATTCGATCATTGTGTATTCTTTAAGAAATTCGATGATAATGATTTTATCATACTATTATTGTATGTGGATGACATGCGATTGTAGGTCATGATGCCAAAGATTGAGAAGTGAAGAAAGAACTTGGCAAGTCTTTTGCGATGAAAGACTTAGGACCGGCTAAGCAAATCCTTGGGATGAAAATCTCAAGAGACAGGGTAAGCAGAAAGCTCTGGCTATCTCAAGAAAAGTACGTCGAGAAAGTTCTTGAGAGATTCAATATGAGCAAGTCAAAACCAGTCAGTACTCCACTTGCGGGCCACTTCAAGCTCAGTGCAACACAATGTTCCACAAGTGAGGAAGATAAAGCAGAAATGCAAAAGGTACCATATCTTCACGGTTGGCGATTTGATGTATGCTATGGTATGTACTAGACCTGATATTGCTCATGTAGTTGGTGCTGTTAGTCGTTTTCTCTCTAATCCAGGGAAAGATCATTGGTCTGCAGTGAAATGGATATTTCGGTACTTGAGAGGTACTTCTATATATTGTCTAAAATTTGGTGATGACCAAACTGCTATTGACGGATTCACGATGCAGATATGGTCTGGTGATGTTGATTCGGGAAGTCCACATCCGGATACGATGAGATTTGCGGGGGAGCTATCTCTTGCAATCGAAACTTCAAAAATGTGTGGCATTATCCACAACCAGAAGTGAATACATTCTTTGTGACGAAAGCTTGCAAGGAGATGTTG
Source organism: Rehmannia glutinosa (assembly GCA_016081115.2). Taxonomy (NCBI): domain Eukaryota; kingdom Viridiplantae; phylum Streptophyta; class Magnoliopsida; order Lamiales; family Orobanchaceae; genus Rehmannia; species Rehmannia glutinosa. The sequence continues at coordinate 54,283,378 of CM071929.1, read as the reverse complement.
TGGTTGAAGAAGTTTCTACAAGAATTAGACTTGAAGCGAGGAAAAATACACGCCTCTTCGTGATTTTAGAGCGCAATTCACTGAGTAAGAATTCTTCATTCCACTCAAGGTCAAAACATATTGATGTGAGATACCATTGGATTCGAGATGTGCTTGATGAAAAACTCGATGCAACCGGAGAAAGTTCACACGATGAAAATGGTGCGATATCTTGACAAAGTCTTTACCAAGAGATAAGTTTGAAGTTTGCGAAACCAAAGCGAGATTGGTTGATTCCCCACATGAGGTGGAGGGGGAGAATTGTTGAATTTTCCACCCCATGTGGTAAATACTATTCCTTTGGTAGGCATCAACCAACCAACACCACCAAGTCTTCAATGGTTGGTTGCCAAACTTTGTTGACAAAGTTTGTTCACATGTTGGAATTGGGCATGGAAAATGCCTATAAAAGGGCTTCATCCTTGAATGCAAAATCACACCAAGCAATTAGCATTTTAGCAATTGCAAGAGAAGAGAGAAAATAGAGAGTAGAGAGTGTATCTATAAGTGTGTGTTTTGAGTGAAGAAAAAGAGAGAAAAATTAGTAGTAATTTTTCATTCTCACCCAAAATAGCATTCCTATTTTCTCGGGTATTCCAAGTTGAGTAACTTGAGATATTTTGTGTATCCCCTATTTTTAGGGAGAAATATTGTAAGCCTACTATACATTTAGTGGAGGATTTATCTGGACTACGGTCTCGTGGTTTTTCCCAATTTGGGTTTTCCACGTAAAAATTCTTGTGTCCTATTTTTATCGTCTTGCACTATTATTTGGTATTCTTGGTTTGGTTTCCATTTTTAATCCAGCTAAGTGGGAAAATATTTTACTATTTCATTTGTCTTGGGGTGTCATTTATTTTGGCACTCTTTCCCAACAAGATGCCTTCAAGATTCTTAAAGCCTGCAACAAGCAAAAAACAATAATCGAGCTGGGATCTTATAATAATAAAATTAAATTGGACATAAATGACATAAATGTTCAATTATTACCTCTTCTAACCCTATCTCAATCTCCACATCTTCCACATCCGATAAAGGAATTTTCAGTTCATTGAGAATAGGAAGGCTCGAGATCATACAAAAAGGAGTCACGGTTAAATCATCAGTTACCTTGTAAGTTATTCGTCCCTGAACATAATTCCCAGGGCCATATGGGAAATTTAAAGAAGAATGTGCTCTAACATGTCCATGAAAGAAATAGTCTCCGTCGGAAGGCGACCACCCTTCTCCAATGAGTGGAAGAATCTGGTTTTGGGAGATATAACAGTGATATATCTTTGGTTTGAGTAGCATGGCTTTTGTATCTTTGGTCTTTAGATACTTGTCATCATTAATATTTGCTGGGCTTCTGTACAAATTGTCTATATTCTTAAGAGAAGCATTACCGCCGAAAAGGCTCTCAACTCGTCCTAGGGGTATGGTGAGGAAACTGCACAGAAAATTTATGAAATCTTCCTCTGCTTCAACAAATAATATCTTATTGGTAGATTTCTGTACCATGGCTTTCACACTCATTTTCTTACAGCTAGATGATGATGATTCTTCTTTCTTCACTCGCTGCTGTAAATTCCGTGTTACACGATTCGTTTTGGCTCTTTCACGGAACATAAGGTCAGATAGTGGAGTCTGGGAGAGTAAAGATCCCTTGAGCAAATCCGTAATCTGATCCAAGAAAATAGAAAAGAAAAAAAATAGAGAGAAACAAAACCAAAAACCCAAGTGTTTGGCAAGCTAAAAAAACAACTCGTTAAAACAATAAATCTAACCTCATCGAATCCAAGAGTCAAGGTGCTTTCGGCCCCGTCCATGTCAGTAATCCCAACATCAATGAGTGTTCGCGAGATGGATCCTGACACAACTGGAGCAATTTTCTGATCATCGGAGATTATGAAAGATGCTGTTTTTTTGGTAAAAACCCCACCATCTTGAGTTTTCGACTCGCTATCACCCGTTGCTTTGCCGAAATCTATTTTCCCACAACTACATTTCGTAGTACCATTAAACATGCCTAAATCAGGGGATCTCTACCTCTTATTATCCTGCCTCCGCTGGTGAAGATATTCCTCGCCAACATTGAGTTTCAGTTTACTACATGGACCTCCGGGTAAGCTACTTTGATCGAGCAGCTTATTCTTACAATTTGTTGTCCAGAAATGATCACTGTCCAGATTAGTTATACCATTGTACAAAGTGGTTAAGCTTCCAATGACAGGTGGCTGATTCCCGTAATGTGTCTTCAAGACTCTCACAATTTGTCCTAATGGCAAAGTCAGGAAGCTTAACAAAACGTCCGTGAAATCGCTGTCGGCTTGTGCAAATAGCACCTTATTTTTTTGTTTATTTATCATAACTTTCAGGGAGAACTTTGTTGGGAAAGAGTGCCAAAATAAATGACACCGGCACAACGGAATAGTAAAATCTTTTCCCACCTAGCTGGATTAAAAATGGGAACCAAACCAAGAATAATAGTGCAAGACAATAAAAATAGGACACAAGAATTTTTACGTGGAAAACCCAAATTGGGAAAAACCACGAGACCGTAGTCCAGATAAATCCTCCACTAAATGTATAGTAGGCTTACAAAATTTCTCCCTAAATATAGGGGATACACAAATTATCTCAAGTTACTCAACTTGGAATACCCGAGAAAATAGGAATGCTATTTTGGGTGAGAATGAAAAATTACTACTAATTTTTTCTCTCTTTTTCTTCACTCAAAACACACTTATAGATACACTCTCTATTCTCTATTTTCTCTCTTCTCTTGCAATTGCTAAAATGCTAATTGCTTGGTGTGATTTTGCATTCAAGGATGAAGCCCTTTTATAGGCATTTTCCATGCCCAATTCCAACATGTGAACAAACTTTGTCAACAAAGTTTGGCAACCAACCATTGAAGACTTGGTGGTGTTGGTTGGTTGGTGCTTACCAAATGAATAGTATTTACCACATGGGGTGGAAAATTCAACAATTCTCCCCTCCACCTCATGTGGGGAATCAACCAATCCCGCTTTGGTTCTCGCAAACTTCAAACTTATCTCTTGGCAAAGACTTTGTCAAAGATATCTCGCACCATTTTCATCTCAGTGAACTTTCTCCATTGCATCGCTTTTTCATCAAGCACATCTTGAATCCAATGGTATCTCACATCAATGTGTTTTGACCTTGAGTGGAATGAAGAATTCTTACTCAAGTGAATTGCGCCTCGACCACCACAAAGAGATCGTGTATTTTTCCCCGCTTCAAGTCTAATTCCCGTAGAAACTTCTTCAACCACAACATCTCCTTGCAAGCTTCCGTCACAACAATATATTCAGCTTTTGTGGATAATGCCACACATTTTTGAAGTTTCGATTGCCAAGAGATAGCTCCCCTGCAAATCTCATCGGTATCCTGGATGTGGACTTCCTAATCAACATCACCACCATATCTCGCATCCGTGAATCCATCTAGTACATGCTTTGGTCATCACCAAATTTTAGACAATATTTAAAAGTACCTCTCAAGTACCGAAATATCCATTTCATCGCTGGACCAATGATTTTTCCCCGGATTAGAGAGAAAACGGCTAACAACACCAAATCGCATGAGCAATATCTGGTCTAGTACATACCATAGCATACATCAAACTACCAACGCGAGAAGATATGGTACCTTTTGCATTTCTCTTTATTTTCTCTCACTTGTGGGACATTGTATTCTTATTTGAGTTTGAAGTGGCCCATAAGTGGAGATCTTGATCGGTTTTGACTTGCTCATATTGAATCTCTCAAGAACTTTCTCAACGTCTTTTCTTGAGATAGCCGGAGCTTCCTACTTGCCCCGTCTCTTGAGATTTTCATCCCAAGGATTTGCTTAGCTCCTAAGTCTTTCATCGAAAAGACTTGCCAACTTCTTTCTTCACTTCTCAATCTTGGCCGCATCATGACCTACAATCATCATGTCATCCACATACAATAATAGTATGATAAAATCATTATCACTTTGAATTTCTTAAGGAATACACAAAGGATCGACTGGTCCTGTTGTAGTCATGGTCGGTCATGAAGGAGTCAAACTTCTTGTACCATTGTCTTGGAGCTTGTTTTAAGCCGTACAAGCTCTTCTTCAATCTGCATACCAAGTTCTCCTTACCTTTGACTTTGAACCCTTCTGGTTGCTCCATATAGATTTCTTCATTCAAATCTCCATGAAGAAATGCAGTCTTCACATCAAGTTGTACAATTCCCAGATCCAAACTGGCAGCTATCCCAAGAACAACTCTATTTGAGGACATCTTCACCACTGGTGAGAAAATTTCTTCAAAATCAACACCCTTCTTCTGACTGAAACCCTTCACAACCAGCCTAGTTTTATACCTTGGTTGCAAGCTTTGCTCTTCAGTCTTCAACCTGTACACCCATTTATTTTTCAGAGTACGTTTACCTTTCGGTAGCTTCACCAGGTCATAGGTGTGATTTTCCAGCAAAGAGTTCATCTCTTCTTTCATGGCCTCCATCCACATATCCTTCTGATAATGTGATATGGCCTTTGCAAAACTCTGTGGTTCTCTCCCGTCAGTGAGCATTACATACTCATGTGGGTTATATCTGGTAGAAGGTTGTCTTTGTCTGGTGGACCTTCTAGCCGCATCTTCTGGTGGTGGAACTGGAGGGACATCACCGGTTGTATCATGGTGTTGATCTTGCACACCTCCCCCATGATTCTGATTTCTAGGAGAAGAAAATGGATCTACGTCATCAGGAACATATTGGTTTGATTCAGATTTCTCAATCTGTTTGGCATCTTCAATTGTCTGATCCTCAAGGAATACAACATCCCTGCTTCTGGTAACTTTCTTCTTGACTGGATCCCATAACCTGTAGCCGAATTCTTCATGGCCATAGCCCAAGAAGATGCATGACTTGGTCTTGTCATCAAGCTTGGATCGTTCATCTTTTGGAATGTGCACAAATGCCCTGCAGCCAAACACTCTCAAGTGTTTGTAGGAAACATCTTTTCCATCCAAGCTCTATCTGGAATGTCGCCACCCAGAGGAGATGATGGAGAAAGGTTGATTAGATCAACTGCAGTCCTCATTGCTTCACCCCAAAAGGATTTGGGCAGATTGGAATGTGATAGCATACATTTGACTCGTTCACAAATTGTCATGTTCATCCTTTCTGCTACACCATTATGTTGAGGAGTTTTTGGAACACTCTTCTCAAGCTTGATTCCATGATCCCTGCAATGTTGCTCAAATGGACCCTGGTATTCACCACCATTGTCAAGACGAACTCGCTTGCCTTCTTTCCTATTTCTCTTTCAACACTTGCTTGAAAATTCTTAAAGATACCTTAACTTGATCTTTAGATTTCAAAGCAAAACACCGGACTTTTCTAGAGAAATCATCAATAAATGTGACAAAATATATTGCACCACCAAGACTTCTATCTTTCATGTAGCATAAATCAAGATGCACCAAATCTAAAGGATGAGATTTTCTTGAAGGTGAAAACTCTTGAAAGCAACTCGTGTTGTTTTCCAATTAAACAATCAACACAAGTTTGTAAGGGCATACTAGTTACCTCCGGGAGAAGTTTCTTTCTAGTCAGAACTTCCAAACCCTTCTGACTTAGATGTCCGAGTCTTTTATGCCATAGCTCAATGGAGGAACTTTTATCAATTGCATTCACCTCTCCATTGGATAATCTGGCTTGCATCGTGCACAGAGAATTCTCGCTCCTGTCCCTTAGCGACAATGAGAGAGCCTTTGGTGAGCTTCCATTTTCCTTCACCAAAGTGATTGTCATAGCCAGCATCGTCAAGCTTGCCAGTGGAAATAATATTGAGTTGAATGTCAGGAATATGTCTGACATCCTTGAGCGTGAGCCTGCTTCCTGTATCAGTGTTTAATATGATGTTACCTATGCCAACGACCTCCGTCACACCATGATTGGCCATTCTGACTTTGCCAAAGCTACCACCGGTGTATGATGTGAACATATCACGATGAGGTGTGATATGATATGAAGCTCCTGAATCAATAATCCAGTCTGTCTGCTGGCATGCAGAACTGATACAAGCATCATCACAAATAATGACAACATCGCCATCAACTGCAGCGGCAGTAGTGTCTTTGTCATCGATCTTGTTTTCATTATTTCCATTCTTTTGATATCTTTTCTTCTTTCTACAATCTCTCTCATAGTGATTTGGACCACTACAATAATAACATTTGAAGTCCTTCTTGGATTTGGACCTCCCCCTGGATTTGTCTCTTTTATTTTGAGAACCTCTAAACTTGTTCATTCACCGTTTGTCATTTTCAGCTACTAAGGCTTTTAACTCAGAAAAATATTCTAACTCCTTTCTTCTGGACTCTTCATTAAGAAGACAATCTTTGACCATCCGCATACGATTCACCATTCGGGCCGAAGTTCTTGGACACCACGTGTCCCAACCGTCAGGTAACGAAATGAGCGAAAGAATAAAGCAATCACTTCATCATCAAGGATATTTTCATAGTGGTAAATTGATTTATCGCACTCGATCGCATTTAGGTGCTCTGGCCATGTTCGCACCTTCCGTATATCCGAGTCGAACAATTTTTCCGATAATAGAAGCTTTGTTCAAGACATTTTTCCTCTCAAACATAGTTTCAATATTTTTCCATTAACATCGACCTTTTCCTCATTAGCAAAATGATGGAAAATGCTATGCTCAAGAAACGCCATGATATATCCTACGCTTTTCCGTGTGTAGGATTTTCCACTCGTCATCGCTTGTATCTTTTGGTTTGGCGATCACCTTTCAATTGCAAATAAAGATCTTTGCGCGAGAGAAGATCCAACATACTTGGTTTCCAAATATTGTAGTTGGATCCGTTGAGTTTGAACATCCCACCAACGATGTCGATTCCTCCATTTTTTAATCCGCAACAATGTGGCTCTGATACCACTTGTTGGGAAAGAGTGCCAAAATAAATGACACCGCACAACGGAATAGTAAAATCTTTTCCCACCTAATTTGGATTAAAAATGGGAACCAAACCAAGAATAATAGTGCAAGACAATAAAAATAGGACACAAGAATTTTTACGTGGAAAACCCAAATTGGGAAAAACCACGAGACCGTAGTCCGATAAATCCTCCACTAAATGTATAGTAGAGCTTACAAAATTTCTCCCTAAATATAGGGATACACAAATTATCTCAAGTTACTCAACTTGGAATACCCGAGAAAATAGGAATGCTATTTTGGGTGAGAATGAAAAATTACTACTAATTTTTTCTCTCTTTTTCTTCACTCAAAACACACTTATAGATACACTCTCTATTCTCTATTTTCTCTCTTCTCTTGCAATTCTAAAATGCTAATTGCTTGGTGTGATTTTGCATTCAAGATGAAGCTTTATAGGCGTTTTCCATGCCCAATTCCAACATGTGAACAAACTTTGTCAACAAAGTTTGGCAATCAACCATTGAAGACTTGGTGGTGTTGGTTGGTTGGTGCCTACCAAATGAATAGTATTTACCACATGGGTGGAAAATTCAACAAACTTAACATCCTTTGCATCAGACATATTGTGTGTTGGGTGTAGGACTGATGAAATTTCAGTGTCATATAATATCAAGATTTTCTGCATCCTCTCTTTATATAAGGCCAAAATATAAACCAAGAGTCTCTTGTCCCACCAAATTCCAGGTCTCACGGTCTTTGGGACTTAGATATTCCATCTCCTCAAAGTAAATGTACTTCATTTAGAGTTATGAATCACGTTAACCTTTTTTTATTAAATAAACCAAATAAATATGGGATAATTACAAAAACACCCCTAAGGTTGGTCTAATTACAAAAAAAAAAAACCAGAGTTCTTTGAAAGTTACAAAGAATCCCTTGAGTTTTAATTTCGTCCTACATTTCCCGATAATTTTCGAATATATTTCAAAAAACCCTCTGACATTTACAAAAATATTACAGTTACCCACCTTAAATTTAAAACAAAAAGAAACCTGAAGGGGTTTTTTGTAATTTTGAAACAAGTTTGGTTTTTTTGTAATTAACCCAAACCTCAGGGGTGTTTTTGTAATTATTCCTATAAATATTTGAAACTTGGAAAGTTAGATTAACAAAGAGTTACTTACCAAATACTGACGTATAGAGTGTATTTGAAAGTCGCCTCCACGTTTTATAATTTACAAGGTATTAAGTTAATTCTAAGCTTTTTTTTGTCATTCAAAGCTAAAATCAAATTTCATTTGTGCGATCAGGCAAAATTACTACATGCTTGCTTATGCCAACATATGTACCTTGTAACTGTTCTATGGGAACAACTGAAACTTTCAGAAATTTAGAACATAAAATAAAATTTTAATAATTCAGTTTCGCCACCAACTTATAGCTCAAGTAGTATTGCTCATCTTTCCTAAATGTGTTAATCTGGGTTTGACGCCAAATTAAATTGAGACCACGTTGGTTTTATATGTCGTCATTAAAAACCCTTATTGTAGTAGCGAATCTAGTTAAATAAATAGGTAAGGAGTTCCGAATTTAATTTTAAAGGCTTAACAAATATGATCAAACTTACAATATATTTTGAATAAACTTGATCAATCTTCCCTCATCACAATTACCAAAATATACCTATAATTAGGATTTGGAAGGAGAAAGATGATATCACCACAATGAAGTCTTCTAGATTCTTGGAGTCTTCTCAGTTTTTCTTGAAATTGTAAAGCAGTGATTTTTTCAACACGTCTTATCAATTAATTCATGGGATGTATTGTTCATTAATAATCTCTAGTGTTTCAAAATTATAATTAAAAGTGCGACTTGTGAATTCAATTCGGATCCCAAAAATTCTAAACATGTACATGAATATTTGGGATGTAAAAACATGTACATGAATCACGGTCTTACTATATACATATGCAAAAGTTCTTTTTGCGACCCCCCCCCCCCAAAAAAAAAGGAATACTCTTATTTAAGTGATGAGGCAAACAAATAATTGATATAACAAATATTTTAAACTAAATAATATAGACATAGAGTATAATTTTTAAATTAAATAAATAACTAAGTGGCACACTTACATGATAAAACATGATAAATTATGTGAAAAAAGATTGGGTTTAGGCCTTTCCTGCACAGCTTAATAATATTTATATATGTCAAGCAACAAAATTTAATATCAATTTAACTAATGTTTTTAATAAAAAGGGCTAATTACAAAAAAAAGGCTTATTCTAATTAAAAAGAAGGTTATCTTTTAAAAAAACAATATTCTATTGACATATGTTTTTATTTTACCAATTGAACCAAATGCATGATGAGGGAGTTATGTTTAAAAGCAAACATAAACCTCTAGGGGCATATGTAAGGCCTTAACTTATTGTACTTTTGAAAAAAAATATTTTTTTTTGTTATTGGATTAAACCATAGTGGTAGTTTTTTCAACTAATATTTATAAGAAACATTGGTGGGTATTTGTCCAAATAGTGCACATTAATAACCTCAAGACGGAAAAGAAGAAAGAAGGAGAAAGAAGAAGCAAGAAAAAAATAATTCACAATATTATAGTCCTATATTATAGGATTAAACCTCTACTTCTCCTATTTACAATAAGTGTCTTTTTAACACATAAAAGTTATTCAAAAAGAATGTTCTTTTGATATTTCCAAGACTAATGAAAAAGATTTCCCAAATTACCCCTTATATTTATTAAAAATAATATCTAAATTTTATTTTTTTCAAAGCAACATTTATGATTAATTAAGGATATGTTGGGTATTTTAATATATTCCTTAATATGTGTATTTTTTCTTAAAAAGACACTTATTGTGAATATGATGGAGTGTAAATTAATAATATTGGAACCGTCAAAATCTACTTATTTAGTGATCAATAAATTAATAATCTATTATTTTGTAATTGTAATATATTTTTTTTGCTTGTTGAAATTGAGGATTGCAAAATAATTATTTATTTATCTTGCCATATAGTTAGAGAATTAAATTTGCAATTAAGTCTTAATAATATATGAGATGACACTGCCAAAATTATCAATAACTATATTTTTGAAGTGACAATAAACTTTAACTTGTCACGATAATATCAAATCACAATCACCTTGTAGCAACAAAAACTTCCAAAATATCAAATCACAATCCTATTTATGCGATGTAGATCAAACAAGACTGATGGATGACGAAATAGCCCGAATATTTGCAACAAGCCTCAGCGTTCTTGCTTCGGTTGTTTGATCAACATGGGATTGAGACCATCGGATAAAGCAGACGTCGATGTAAGAGATGCCTTTAGTATGCTTAAGGCCTGCAAGCAAGAATGAGAATCATAGGACATATACAAGCGTGACCGTGTGCACGTGTGAGTGAACAATCTTATTACTCTTGAAATTACATTACCTCTTCCAATCCAACGTGCAGCTTCCGTTCAACGATATCAGATAAAGGGATATTATATCTGTTTACGGAAAGATATGAGGCTACGCACAAAGGTGTCACAGTTAAATCATTTCTTACCATAAACAACCCTGGTCCCTTAACAAAATTTTTCTGGTATTTTGGGGACCTCAAATAAGATCCACAACAAAGGTAGCTTCCCGCTTGGTGAGAAAGAGAAATGTGTTCTTTGTTGGGTAAGTTGCCACGACAGTAATATATAAAATGACTTGCTTCAGCGATAGGAAGAATCCGGTTTTTGGAAAGATAATACCGAGCTACCTTGGGTTCAATTAGCTTGTCTTTGGTATCTGCAGACTTGAAAAATTTGCCATCAATAACATCTGCGACACTCCTATACAAATTGTCCATATTCTTAAGACAAGCATTACCGCCCAAAAGACGCTCAACTCCTCCTAGAGGGATAGTGAGAAAACTAAAGAGAAAATCTACGAAATCGTCCTCTGCTTCAACAAACAATATCTGATTGGTAGATTTATGTACCATGGCTTTCACAGTCATCTTCTTAGAGTTAGAAGTTGTTTTTTCCTCAATCCGATGTAACAAAATTCCAGGTTCAGATTTTGGTGTGGCAGAGCCAATTTGTCTATACTTTAGTACGACATCGGTCAAAGGAGTTGGGGAAGTAAACGACAACTTTAACAAATCCATAATCTAATACAAACAGGGAAAAAAAAAAAGCAAAACAAAACAAAAATCATAAGTGAGATGATTCAAGAAATAATATTTTTTTAAAAATAAAAAGTAAAAAATAAAAACTCACCTCGTTAAATCCAAAAGTCACAACCTTTAGTTCACCCCAATCTTTGTCTGTAATGCCAAGATTGCTTGCAATTTGCATGACAGATGCAGTAACATTAGGCAATATCTGAAGATCATCGGATATTATGAATGTGGCTGTATTTATGGTAAATACCCCACCATCACCATCGGCAGCTTGAGACTCGTTCTTTATACTTACTCGTCTCTTAAGAGTTTTCCCACAAGCGCATCTAGCAGTACCATAATACATGCCTACATTTATACATCTCGGCTCGCTACAATTCCAGTCTTCACATGTAAAGTATTCAACAGGCTGAGTATTATTTATATCGAGTTTCAGTTTACGACATTGATCACTTAATGAACTTCTTGGATTGATCAGCAGCATTTGCTTACAACCCTCTGTCCAGAAATGGGCACTGTCCAAATTTGATAACCCATTGTACAAAGTGGTTAAGCTTCCAATAACAGGTGCCTCATCTCCATAGTGCTTCTCAAGGATACTCGCAATCTTTCCCAATGGCAATGTCAGAAAACTCAACAGAACATCTGTGAAATCGCTGTCGGCTTCCGCAAAGAGTACCTTCGTTTTCTGTTTATTTATCACTACTTTCAAACAGAGCTTGACATCCTTAGCATCAGACATTGTGTTGGGTAATATAAGAATAAAGAAATTTTAAGGCTGATGATATCAACATTTTCTGATGCCTCCCTTTTTATAAAGGCCGAAAAACATAACCACGATTCTGCCTCCTCATATTCCAGGAATTTACATTAAGAGGTAGACCTTTCATCTCCTCAAACTAGGTATACTTAATTAATATATTTACTCTAATTAATGTATTGACTCAAAATACGATTAACTGACTAACAGAAAGGGGCAATTGTGAAGTGGACGAACCCAAGTCATATTGACCTCGAAATTTTAAATCAAGAACAAAGAACTTAGTAATATGAGAGGACTCATCTACAATGAATCAGATTTCAAATTCCATTTTTGTATTCAACTTTCTATTCCACTGTAAGCAAGAACCATAATTCCAACAGTAGTAATGAATCGATCAAGTAGCTGAATTCTAAAGAAAAATCATTATCGAGGGTCCAATACCATACATATTTTCAGATCAAGTAGCCGAATTCTAACGGAAAATCATTATCGAAGTAACTTTGACGAATAAACAGATTAGTTGAAAAAATCATAACTTTACTTAACAATAAAATACTCGGAAAAGCCCACATATGACGAAGAGTTTTTGTTGTCGTTGGAAAAAGATGATGGACTCATGGACATGTATGTATAAATCTGAAAATCAAAATTTCAATTAAACCTTGGAATTTAGTTGGATGTAGTTATTCTTTTCAATTAAACTCAAACCCTTACAAAGGGACACTACAGCCAAATCTCAACATAGTAAAACAATCATTTGAATTTTTAATATTCCAAATAAAAATTCCAACACCATAACAAATTGTTTGGTTATACCAACAATAATTTTAACGGTAAACAAAATCATTGGAATGTCTGTTGGAATTTAAAATTTCAACGGAAACTCAAACACCATAAAAAATCGTTGGGATATTTCAACGATAAACAAAAATGTTGGAATAACTATTGGAAATATCATTGAATTTTTTAAAATTCTAACAGAAATTTCAACGACAAATAAAATTATTAGAATAAATCATTGAAATTTCCATTGAAACTTTTAAAATTCCAACATAAATTCTAATAGCAAATAAAACCATTAAATTTCCATTAAACTAAATTCTAACAATATAACTTAATTGGAATCACCTTTTGAATAAACCATTGGAGTTTTTTTTTTTCCAAAAATTGAATATTCCAACGGATAAATAACGTTGAAAGTATCGTTGGTATATTATTTTCGTTAGAATTTTTCCATTCCAGCGATCATTTTTCCAATGGCACATTTTTCGTTGAATCAAAACTTCTAAAGGAAATTGGCTAAATTCTAAAGATTTTTTTCCGTTTGAATTTTATTTTTTTCTTGCGGTGAGAGTAATTTGTCCTCCCCAATTTACAGTTTTAAATACTCAATGCTAAGCTTTTACGATTCAAAGACTCTATTGTTACTTATTATGCCAACATATGGGTAATAGAAACTTTTGTATCAGAGCAAATGAATCGTTAAACATGGATTAAGATTTTGTTAACTTTACCCTTGAAAGTATTTGTATTAAAATAAGGGATAATTACAAAGACACCCATAAGGTTCAGACTAATTACAAAAAACCCAAAGATTTTAAAAAATTGCAAAAGCCCTCTTAGGTTTGATCCGTCTTACAAACTGAAAAAATTGCAGGCTCGAAAACTTAATGAAACAGTAAGGGTGCTCAATTACAAATTGAACCACCACAGGAAGCATTGACATTTTTATGAGCAACTCAAATACTGATTGTGCTGACAAATACATTACTATGTATGTCTGAAGATCCAGATAAATAATATGCTAAGTTCACAAATTACAAATAAAACATGAAAGCTACAATCTTTATTATGCTTGCTTACAAATAACACTGTATGTTGAAGCATCAGGCGCGTTATTGCTTTGGTTGTTTCTTTGTTGATGAGTTCATCAGGCCGTCGGTCAAAGCAGAAGTCGATGTAATAGATGCCCTCAAGATGCTTAAAGCCTGCGGCAAAGATAGAGTCTCAACATGTGAAGTGTAAACACATACTGCATGTATAAAGCATCTTATTACAAATTGGAAACATGATATAACATGTCTGAATAATTTTACCTCATCCGATCCAATTTGAAGTTCCAGTTCAAAGACGTCCGATAAAGGGATTTTGAGCCCACTGAGGGTAGAAAGGAATGAGGCCATACAAAAAGGGGTCACAGTTAAATCATCAGTTACCTTATACATTCTTGGTCCCTGGACATAATTTCCAGGGCCGTTACGAAACTTAATAGGAGAAACATATATTCCCCTGTTGAAAGCTGAAGAGCTACATTCTGCACTCAAAGGTAGAATCGGGTTGGTTGACATATAACCGTTAAGTAGCTCGGGTTTAAGTAGTTTGGCCTTTGCAGTTGTCAGATAATTGCCATCGATAAAATCTGCTATGCTCCTGTACAAATTGTGTATATTCTTGATAGAGAAGTGCTACTGCCCAAAAGGTACTCAACACCTCCAATTGGTATGGTGAGCAAACTAAAGAGAAAATTTATAAAGTCTTCCCCTGCTTCAGCAAACAATAGCTTATTGGTAGATTTTTGTACAATGACTTTCAAAATCATCTTTTTTGAGCTAGAAGTTGCTTCTTTCTCAATTTGGTGAAATAAAACTCCGAGCTCGGGCTTTGTTCTAGCAGAGTCCATTTGTCCTCTATTGAGTACGATGTCAGACAGTGGAGTATGCGAAATAAGCGTCCCCTTTAACAAATCCATCATCTAATGACAGTTAAAAACATATCAGAATCAACAACTTTTAGGTTATTTGGATGAGAAGATTTGGTTTCGTGGGGAGAATTTTGGGAATGTTTTTCAAATGACTCCATATCACCGATCAGAAATCTATCACCACGAGTCAAAACATAGTTTAAAATAGGAGCCTAATTATTTGAAATTCATTGCACTATGAATTTGAAATCCTCAACATCAAATCCATCAATCAAAATAAAACCTTAAGACAGTTAATAAAGAATCAAGACTAACCTCAGTATATCCGAAAGTCACATTCCTTATCTCAGCCACATCCGTGTCTGTAATGCCAAGATTGCTGAGAATTTGCATTAATCCAGTCGTGCAAGGGAATATTTGCAGATCATCAGAGATTATGAAAGACGGTAAATTTATGATAAAAGCTCCACCACCACCAGCATGAGATCCCTTCTTATACACTTCTCTTTTCATTTTTCTCTCACACTTAAGGCACCCAACAATTTCATCAATGCACACGCTTTTGATTAAATATTTTCCACCATGTTTTTCACAAACGAAGTATTCAAGAGGCGTATCATTAATATCGAGTTTTAGTTTAGCACATTCAGCGTTAAATGTACTTCCTGGATTGAGCAGCGTCTGTTTAATATCCTCCGTCCAGAAATGAACACAGTCCAGATTCGCAACACCACTGTGTAAAGTGTTTAAGCTTCCAATAACAGGTGCCTCATCTCCATAGTGCTTCCCCAGGATTCTGAGAATCGCTCCCAATGGCAAAGTCAGAAAGCTTAACAAAACGTCTACGAAATCGCCATCAGCTTCGGCAAATAGTACCTTATTTCCTTGTTTATTTATCATGACTTTCAAAGAGAACTTAACTTCCTTAGCATCAGACATTCTATATATTGGATGTTAAACGTGAAGAAATTTGAGAATGATGAATATCAAGATTTTCTATTGCCTCCCTTTTATAAGGCCAAAAAGGAAACCAAAGAGTCTGTCTTTCCAAATTCCAGGAGTCCAGAGTTCTACATAGGAAGGTCGACCTTCCATTTCCTTGAACTCAGTCTACCTAATAATTTATATGTACTTTTTAAGGGACAATTACAAAAGTCCCCCTAAGGCTTGGGTTAATTACAAGAAAACAACGATATGTTTTAATTTACAAAAAGCCCCTCAAGTTTCATTATATCTTAAATATAAAAGGGTAACTGTAATATTTCAAAAATTTCAGGGAGGATTTTGAAATCTTTTTTGCTTATGAAATGAGAAAATGTAAGACGATAACCTCAAAAGGGATTTGTGCAATTTTAAAGAACCTCTATTTTTTTTTTTTTTTGTAATTTATCCCATAGAAAATTGAGTCTGGGAAAATATAATCAAATTTAGGGAAGTTAAGTGTATGCCAATTTTTGGAATCAAATGTAGCCCGTGTAGTTCTCCGTCTCCTCCCTCTAGGACATTCTCGTTTCCCATTTAAAAAAAAAAAGATCTGTACACCAATTTTGCGCAGGAATTAAAATATCAATGCCAAACTTATGTTGTCATCCAAAAGTCCAAAAGTAGCATTTTAGTCTTACTTCCACGATCAAGCAAATATCACTTTATTTAAATTGTAATTGTTGTTTCAGAACAACTAAAACAGTTAGAAATTAAGTACGAACTAAGAAAAAAAAAATATCCACTCAAAAATTTATATGTTTATCAAAATTAGGGTACGTCTCGAACAAGTAGAAACGATTTCTTGAATTCAACAATGCAAAGATGGAACAGCTGACATTGAAAGGGAGTAATAAGAATGGGATCGATGATAATTTGGTGACAGTTAGAGATAGTAAAAATGCCAATGAAGCATATTCACAGTAGAGGTGTATGTGTTGGAATTGGTTTTATTAAATTGGGTTTTGACCCGATTTTGACCAATTATGTAAGTGGGGTCATTTATTCAAAGTATGAAATAAATGAGATAAACGTCATCTACGCCGCGGGTAGATGGGTTTAGCATTTTGAATTTCTCAAAACCAATATCGGGTGAATGAGAAATAAATGCATAAAGTTGGCCACTTAAAATGCTTTTATATATGGAATATAAAAGGGTGGGAATATGAAAAGCCATATCCCACATAGGAAACATAGTAAATGTTTTACTAGTTAATAAAGAGCTCCACCACTAATAAGGAGTAATCAAGTGGAACTCACTTATGGTACACCCTAGTGGACCAAGTCATTTTGACTAGCCTTTGGCTAGCTCAAAAGCACCGGGGACGGTCGGAAGGAGCACCGTCAAATGAGCCGAACCGGCCGGGCCCACAAGACGTCGCACATAGTCGCATTGGGCGCTTTCGAGGCGCACTTTGCACTATTTCCAACAATTTAAGACAAGATCTTCGTGTATACTAAATGGCTTCGACGTCTTGATTCAGACCAAAGACGGGAGGAGAAAACCCAAGAAGTTTGGGGGTTCGGACTTCAAAAGATGGCAAAAAAATGTTGTTATATATTATGACTCAACCTTGCCTCTTTCGTTTCACTACGGATGATGCCCCAACTTGTGTGGGGAAGAGGAGACAGATAAGGAGAAAGAGGATGGCGTTCGATGTTTGGAGTCAAAGCGACTTCATGTGTCTAAACTACATACTCAACCGATGGACAACACATTGTATAATGTGTATTGTTCGAAAGAAAGCTAAAAGAGTTGTGGAGCTCTTTAGAGAAAAAGTACAAAACGGAAGATCTTTGCACAAAGAAATTTGTTTTCGGCAAATTCTCGAGTTCAATGGTTGACACCAAGGCGGTGATCGGTCGGGTTCAAGAAATCCAACTCATTCTCGCACAATATAATTGCGAAGGGATGGTCGTGAGTGAATCCTTTCAAGTAGCTGCTATTATCGAGAAGCTACCGCCTCTATGGAAGGATTTCAAAAATTACCTGAAGCATAAGCGGAAGGAGATGGGGCTTGAAGACTTAATTGTCAGATTGCGAATTGAAGAAGACAATCACAAGTCGAGATTAAGTCACAGCAAGCTTCCTATGGAGGCAAAGGCAAACTTGGTGGAGCCCAATGCTAGCAAGAAGACAAAGCACCCGGGGAATAATCAGAAATAGGGGAAGGCTAAAAAGTTCAAAGAGAACTGCTTCAACTGTAGAAAGCCGAATCACAAGGTAAAGATTGTCGTCTTCCTAAAAAGGCCAATCGGAACCAGTGCATGTGACCGAGGACAAATCGACCAATTGATATGTCCGAGCTTGATCTCTCTACATTGTGTATGAAGGCAACAAGTCTTTATATGGTGGAGAACCCGAGAGAATGGTGGGTGGGCACAAGTGTTACACGCCACATATGCTCCGACAAAGACATGTTCTCAACATATACTCCTATCAACGGAAGGAAGCTATACATGGGGAATCATGCAACATCTGGAATTGTCGATCTCGGCAAGGTGGTGCTGAAGATGACCTCGGCAAGGAGTCACCCTCGTTGATGTCCTTCATGTTCCGGACATTCGGAAGAACTTAGTGTCAGGATCGTTGTTGGTTAAGGCAGGGTTTAGATTAGTATTCAAGGCTCAAAAGTTTGTACTTATGAAAAATGGACAGTTCATAGGGAAGGGGTACTTAGATAATGGATTGTTCAAGATGAATGTAATGAATGTACTCAAAAACTTTGAAAGCAATAAAATTAATGCTTCTTCTTATTTGCTGAGTGTTCAAATTTATGGCATGTTAGATTAGGACATGTGATTTTAACACTTTGAAAAGGTTAGTAAACTTGGAATTACTACCTAACTTTAAAATAGATTCACATCACAAGTGTGAAATCGTGTTGAGGCAAAAATGGCCAAAACACCATTCCACTCGGTGGAAAGAGAAACAGAACCTCTAGAGTTAATTCACGATGATATATGTGATTTAAAGTTTGTGCAAACTAGAGGTGGGAAAAAGTATTTTATTACTTTTATCGATAAGCTCGCACAAAATATTGTTATGTATATCTTTTAAGAAGTAAAGATGAGGCCTTAGAAGCTTTTAAAAGCTATAAGAATGAGGTTGAAAATCAACTAAGCAAACGAATTAAGATAATTTGAAGTGATAGAGGGGAGAATATGGAGCTCCTTTTGATGAATTTTGCTCGGATTCTCGGTATTATTCATCAAACGACAACTCCTTATTCACCACAATCAAACGGTATTCTTTGACGCAAAACCGAACGCTAAAAGAGATGATGAATGCTTTGTTGATAAATTCCGGTTTACCTCGAGAATTTGTGGGGGAAACAATTCTCTCATAACCACATTCTTAACAAAATACCACACAAAATAAAGATAAAACTCCGCATGAGTTATGGAAAGGTCGAAAACCTTCCTATAAATACCTGAAAGTGTGGGGGTGTTTGGCTAAAGTAGAAATACCTAAGCCAAAACAAGTCAAGATAGGGCCTAAAACTATTGATTGCATTTTCATTGGATATGCAAATAACAGTAGTGCATATCGATTTTTAGTGCACAAATCGGGAATTCCGGATGTACAGAAGGTACAATTATTGAGTCAAGGAATGCTGTATTTTTTGAAGACGTGTTTCCTTGTCAAGAAAGGAAAGAAGCTAGTTCTAGCAAAAGAACACGTGATACTGCCGATAGTGATCATCAAAGTGATGAAGAACCAAGACGCAGCGATAAAGGGCCAAAACAACTAAGTCTTTTGGTCCGTTTTCTAACTTATGTTTTAGAAAATGAACCAAGGACAATTGGTGAAGCATTGTCCAGTCCAGAAGCTCCATTCTGGAAAGAAGCTATTAACAGTGAGATAGATTCCATTATGCAAAATCATACTTGGGAGTTGGTAGATCTCCCACCAGGAAATAAGCCTTTAGGATGCAAGGGGATCCTTAAAAGGAAATATAAAGCTGATGGAACTATTGATAAGTACAAGGCCAAGTTAGTAGCTAAGGGATTTAAACAAAGAGAAGGCTTTGATTTCTTTGATACATATTCACCTGTGACAAGAATCACATCCATTAGAGTTCTCATTGCTATTGCAGCATTGCATAACCTTGAGATACATCAAATGGATGTGAAAACGGCTTTTCTAAATTGTGAATTAGAAGAGGAAATCTATATGGAACAACCCGGGGTTTGTTGCTCCCGACGAGAGAAGAAGTTGTGCAAACTCGTTAAGTCATTGTATGGCTTTAAGCAAGCTCTTAAACAATGACACGAAAAATTTGGAGAACTATGTTGTCAAATGGTTTCAAAATTAATGAGTGTGATAAATGTGTTTATATTAAAGACACACCTAATGCTTATGTAATTGTTTGTCTTTATGTTGACGACATGTTAATTATGGGTAGTAATCATGATATAATCATGAATACTAAGAAAATGTTAATTAAACATTTTGATATGAAAGATATGGGTGTAGCGATGTTATTCGGGAATTAAGATCTCTAAAACATCGATGGACTTGTTTTGTCACAATCTCATTATATTGAGACAAGATTGAAAGTTCAATGCTTATGACAAATTCTCCAGCTAAAACGCTGTTGATTTAAGCTTACACTTAGCTAAAATCAAGGCGAGCCTGTATCTCAACTAGAATATTCTCGGATTATTGGCAGTCTAATGTATGTTACAAACTGCACACGTCCGGATATTGCCTACGCAGTTAATAAACTGAGTAGATTTACGAGTAATCCTAGAAATGACCATTGGAAGGCATTGATAAGGGTTCTTAGGTATCTAAAACTCACCTTGAATTATGGATTACATTACTCGAGATATCCAGCTGTATTAGAAGGATACAGTGATGCTAATTGGATATCTGACTCAAAAGACTCCAAGTCTACTAGTGGTTATATTTTTACCATTGGTGGTGGAGCGGTGTCATGGAAATCCTCTAAACAAACGTGTATAGCTCGATCTACGATGGAATCAGAGTTTATAGCGTTGGATAAAGCTGGCGAAGAAGCGAAATGGCTTCGTAACTTTTTAGAGGATATTCCTTGTTGGCCTAAGCCGGTGGCTGCAATCATGATATATTGTGATAGTCAGTCGGCAATAGGAAGGGCTCAAAATAGTATGTACAACGGTAAGTCTCGACATATACGTCGAAGACATAACACCGTTAAATGCGATTGATCTCAAATGGGGTTATTACAATCGATTACGTGAAATCGAAAGAAAACCTAGCGGATCCGTTAACTAAAGGTTTGAATAGAGATCAAGTATACTTTTATCGAAAGGAATGGGCTTAAAATCCACAAAATAAAAATGTTCATAGTGGTAACCCAACCTTGTGAATTGGAGATCCCAAGACCTTGGTTCAATGGGACAACTAAGTTATGAATATTCGATAAACACTTGGAACATATTACACTCATTCCCTGTCTCAGTGTGGAAAACCTCCTAAATGTGGTGAGGTTAAGTTATAAACTTTTAATGATTCCTATACTTTAAAGAAGTGTAGTATGACAGATACTCTTAATAGGAGATCACCTATATAAGTGTGAAGACGGGCGCTTCAACGAAACACTTATGAATCCAAGATGTTGTCCAGGGCCAAAATGGACACAACCGTGAGTACCAAATGATGTTAGGAAAGATGTTGTGTGGATGTTGTTGTTTTGGTTTACATAAACAAATGAATGTTCAAGACATCGTGTCATCAACATGCAGCTAGTAAATCTGATAGCATTCCACTAAAGAAGGTTCAAAGCCACAAGCTACCTCTCCCGATGCAATAGCTTTACGTTTGAACTCTCTTAGTGTCTGCATACTCATATGCATTTATTTTCATTCATGCGGGGGATTGTTGGAATTGGTTTTATTAAATTGGGTTTTGACCCGATTTTGATCAATTATTTAAGTGGGGTCATTTATTCAAAGTATGAAATAAATGAGATAAACGTCATCTACGCCGCGGGTAGATGGGTTTAGCATTTTGAATTTCTCAAAACCAATATCGGGTGAATGAGAAATAAATGCATAAAATTGGCCACTTAAAATGCTTTTATATATGGAATATAAAAGGGTGGAAATATGGAAAGCCATATCCCACATAGGAAACATAGTAAATGTTTTACTAGTTAATAAAGAGCTTCACCACTAATAAGTAGTAATCAAGTTGAACTTCTTATGGTACACCCTAGTGGACCAAGTCAATTTTGACTAGCCTTTGGCTAGCTCAAAAACACCGAGGGACGGTCGCGAGCACCGTCCGAGCCGGCCGGGCTGGGCCGCGCACATCGCACATAGTCGCATTGGCGCTGAGGCGCACTCGCACGTCGCATCGTCGCGAGGAGCTTTGAGGAGCCTTAAAGTTTTGGAAAATCGAACCAGGGTTCAGTCCAGTGGCTCGGTGACATGGCAGGGCAGCTCGGGTGGCAGTGACTTGGCAGGATCGTACGACTAGCGACACGTGGCGTTGTTTCGATGCGTCTGTTCGCTGACGGGGCACTATGACTGGACATGACTGTCCAGTGTGAAGGGGTGTATGCTAATAGGTGTGTTCCTTCAGGCAGAGAGGATCAGGACCATTGTTCGCCTTATTTTTAGCTTCACCGCAAGTGTACGGTGTAGTTTATAGAATAGGGTAAGCAAGGTCGTATCCACGGAGACTAATAAATTTATGCGCTAAGTATTGAACCAAAATAGTCTTATTTTTATTTAGACGATCGAAAGTTGGATGATTGTTGTGGAAGTAAAGGCAAGAAATAACCACAAGAATACAAAATACTAAAAATAATGGAATTATCAAGAGAATGAAATGGATTCCCGGTTATGGTTTCAATTAATATTCCTCTTGTTGTCCGATTTAATCAAAGCCAAAGTTATCATCAATACACCTATAAGACGATCACAATGGTATTTTTCCTCCCTCTCGAGATGTATATAAAGTGTAGATTGAAATATCTATGCTAGCATCTCTACTCAACATAAGATACACAACTCCCAAATGCACAAAAGATCAAATGTCCTCACAATATTCACAAACCTCTCGATTCATGCAAATATTCGTGTCAAGTACTTAAGATCTAATATTGAAACTCATCTCTCGAATTATGAATCAATATATCAAACATGTTAAATCATTGGCCAAGTGATAAAACAAGAATAAGCTCAAAGTACTCAAATAGACTTCAAGACAATAACTTCAACTAAGATTAAAACATTCAACAAGAGTTCAATTAATCTACTTCCAAAACCCGGAAATCACAAGAAGTTTAGCTACTCATTAAAAATAAACAACTCATAGACAAATTGTTCATATTCATGACAAGCTAAAATAAAAGATTAAAGCACAAAGAATGAGAAAACTTAGGGAAATGGATAATCTCTCGATTTATCTTCAATCCTCAAGCTCCAATTCGACCCGATTCTTCTCTTGATTCTTCCTTGATGAAGTTGAGCTATTTCTTGTGTTCTTGGGTCTTTTCCGGACCTTTCCTCCCCCGGTGTGCGCCCCCCAAGAAGTGGTATTTATACCATTTTTGAAGTCTAGTCAATTTCTTTGTCATTTTTGGAGTTTTCTGCAAGCACGCACGGGTCGTGCGCCCACGCACGGGTTACTCGTGCGCCATTCTGTAGAAATAATCCAGTCTCTGTAGGGCGCACGGGTCGTGTGCCCACGCATGGGTTACCCGTGCGCCATCCTGTAGAAATAATCCAGTCTCTGTATGACGCACGGGTCATGCGTCCACGCACGGGTTGCCCGTGCGCCACCCAAACGTCCGAATTTGCTTGCGGGGTCTTCATAAGAGTTGTAGCCCTCTCTCTTAGCTTTCCATAGTCACTTGAATCACCTCAATATCAATTTTGTAGAGAGAGTTATGACCAAAATACTAAACCCTGCCATCTTTGGAAATTCCATACGCGTTTGGATGTTCCTTGAGATAAATCTCCTTGTTGTTTGATCATCCATGCTTCTTTTGACACACGACTCATCACTATGACTCTAGACTCCATATAGTTGGCTTCCAATTGGGTGTAATCGCTCGATTCTTGATGATTCTAGGTAGGAATGCTCGTATTTGTCACAAAATCACTCCAAATATCGTTAAATTCCTACAAAACAAGCAAACGTAATATCTTTTTCCACAAAGAGCGAATATATACCATTTCATACACGTTATTGCATGTTTAATCACCATTTTAGTCATATTTATACCTCAAAATACATGCAAAACTCACACCTATCAAAATCCCCCAAACTTAAATCATTGGTAGTCCCAACGCTTTGAAAAACTAGACAACACATGATTGGGAGTAATGAAAAGTACAACGCACAACAACTCCATAAAATTCACATTGTTTATCGTAGGTGTCAAGTAACGAATCAACCAAGCCTCAAACATCTAACATAGAGAGCACATCAAATAAATCATGGTAAATGCTTTGAATCACTTCTCTCAAGATCAAGTGTATACTCATCTCACATGAATATAGGGGCGTGTTTACGCTCAATTCAATTCAATGTTGAAGAATTACCATAAGCTTGCAAATCGTCTCATATCTCCGCCACTAGAATATATGCAATTTGTGAATCAAAAAGGACTTTTTCTTTTGGTTATAATGAAGGCTCTTTGGTTAGGGTAGGAAAATATGGATAGAGTGACTCAAACTCGAGCGTATAGACCGATGAGCATATAAATCATCTACATTAAAGCTCAATATGCTACTAAATTCTTCTCTCATTTTCACCAACTCTTCTTATCTCCATCCCCTTTCTTTTGTAAAACACCATCACCTCACATTACAATTCTTAACCTCCACGTCCATTCAAAGAAAACTCATTCATAAAGCTATTTATTTATTTATTTATTTTTTTTACTCTTTTGTGAGTTTTCAACATTCT
This sequence comes from Rehmannia glutinosa, assembly GCA_016081115.2. Taxonomy (NCBI): domain Eukaryota; kingdom Viridiplantae; phylum Streptophyta; class Magnoliopsida; order Lamiales; family Orobanchaceae; genus Rehmannia; species Rehmannia glutinosa. Next base: position 54,258,854 of record CM071929.1, on the reverse strand, counting down.
TTGCTTCTCCTTTTCTTCCCATTTTGTTCCCATCAACCAATTTATCCAACTTTTCAATTCCAACCCATTCAACCTCATTCAATCCCTTTACTCAATGCTATACGCTCAAGTATGGGCTAACAAATATATCAAGTTAAGGCTTGAATTGTTGCTATCAAGAAATTAGGCAATAGGCTCAAGTTGGCTAACTAGGGATTTCAATATCATCATTAGGTAAGCAAAAGGCTTGAAGGGCTAACAAAAATGGCCTTTGATCATTTTCACACTTCGCATACAACATGTGACCTTGACAGAGATACCGAGAGCAAGTTCTAGAATTCTAACAACATGAATGATACACTCAAATCAATCAACAAGACCGCATATGATGAAAGCAAAGGCTCAAAAGCTCACAGCTTGCAAATACGTAATTCAAAGCATCAAACCATGTTCTCAATATCCACATGCTCAATATCATCTATTCATGGCTCAATCAACTCGTACTCAACACCCAATCCAAACAATACAAAATTTTCAAAATAGAGCACGAGAATCTCAATATTGGTCAACTCACTCTCTAAACTCTATTAAAGCAATAAACGTGCTAAAGCTGTAAACGTGCTTCTAATGCAATGCAACCTAAAATGTTCTACATGCAACTATATGAAAACACACAATAATGCAATTTTTTTTTAATCCACACATTTCATATCAAAATAACTATCTCTCCCCCAAACTTAAATGAAATTATATCGCACGTAAAAAAGATAGAATTTCAATATAAAACTGTGTGGATTTACCTGATTCACTATGCGGGTGGTGGCCCTCCTTGGCATCTCCTCATATCGTTAGGACTTCTTCCTTCAACCATCATTTCAAATTTTGTACCTTAATATTATCTCAGCTGAAGGACGCACGGGTCGTGCACCTTGCGCACGGGCTGCCCGTGCTTCATGCCGAAGCCACATTATTCCTCCCTCCAGGCACGCATGGGCGTGCGCCTAGCGCACGGGTCACCCGTGTGTGATGCCGTACAGCAACACTCAGGTTTTTTTTTATACAAAAAAAAACAAACAAAAACAAAAATCACACTACAAACCGTTGGGTTGCCTCCCAACAAGCGCTATATTTAACCTCTTTAGCTCGACGCCTGTTTATTTCAGTTCGTACCACCTTTGAATGCATATATTAGTTGTTTTGGATCGTGGTCAAGAACCGTTTTTGCTCTGTTTGCATTTAGTAATGCATACTTGGGATTTCCAAGCAAGTACAGGAGTCCTGGTGTTGGAACATTTTGATCTGGGTTATGCCCATGTTGTCCGTGCATGTACACATATTCCATGCCCGTCTCATTCTGGAATAGTTTTCTTATGACATCTTGCACGCGCTGCACGGGCATACACACATGGTTCTTGTGTTCCTTGTCCTGTTTTTGCTCCTTTTCGGTACCATACACGGACTGAAAGTGCATAGACATACGATCGTGTTTGGTTCCGAACTTTCTTGCTTTTGCGGGATCTTGACTCCTCGTAGTCGTACCACTCTTTTGATGAATGACACTACATTGTTCCTTTGAGTTGGCTTCAGTGGTGCTTGAAAATTGACCCTTTTGATATTGCTCAACAACAATTGTAACTAATTGGCCCATTTGAGTCTCTAGATTCTTTATCGAGCTTGTCACTTATTGTTCTATCTTATCCAACCGAGAGTCTTGCTTAGCGGCGGCTCTCTAGTTTCACTCATGAATGCATTGGATTGATTTATGAATGAGGTGAGGGCTTCTTCTAAAGATGGTTTTGCCTCTGCATTTGTAAACCCATTCATTACGTTGGACCTTGATGGGGGTGGAATCATATTCTCCGTGCTAGTATATGAAAAATCTTCGTAATTCCCCCAATCTGGGTAATAGCACATAGGAGTGGGATTATTCCAATAACTGTAAGAAATCCAGTCATTGAAATCCATTCGAGCGGGTGCACCTATACCAATTCAAAGAAACAAATCAAACATTGTAGAGATAGAATTTACAAAAGAAAAATGAAATAAAAAAATGTCTAAATTAAAAATAATTCTATCTATCGCAATATTAGCACCAAAAATTGTATTAGTCCCCGGCAACGGCGCCAAAAACTTGTTCGCCTTATTTTTAGCTTCACCGCAAGTGTACGGTGTAGTTTATAGAATAGGGTAAGCAAGGTCGTATCCACGGAGACTAATAAATTTATGCGCTAAGTATTGAACCAAAATAGTCTTATTTTTATTTAGACGATCGAAAGTTGGATGATTGTTGTGGAAGTAAAGGCAAGAAATAACCACAAGAATACAAGATACTAAAAATAATGGAATTATCAAGAGAATGAAATGGATTCCCGGGTTATGGTTTCAATTAATATTCCTCTTGTTGTCCGATTTAATCAAAGCCAAAGTTATCATCAATACACCTATAAGACGATCACAATGGTATTTTATCCTCCCTCTCGAGATGTATATAAAGTGTAGATTGAAATATCTATGCTAGCATCTCTACTCAACATAAGATACACAACTCCCAAATGCACAAAAGATCAAATGTCCTCACAATATTCACAAACCTCTCGATTCATGCAAATATTCGTGTCAAGTACTTAAGATCTAATATTGAAACTCATCTCTCGAATTATGAATCAATATATCAAACATGTTAAATCATTGGCCAAGTGATAAAACAAGAATAAGCTCAAAGTACTCAAATAGACTTCAAGACAATAACTTCAACTAAGATTAAAACATTCAACAAGAGTTCAATTAATCTACTTCCAAAACCCGGAAATCACAAGAAGTTTAGCTACTCATTAAAAATAAACAACTCATAGACAAATTGTTCATATTCATGACAAGCTAAAATAAAAGATTAAAGCACAAAGAATGAGAAAACTTAGGAAATGGATAATCTCTCGATTTATCTTCAATCCTCAAGCTCCAATTCGACCCGATTCTTCTCTTGATTCTTCCTTGATGAAGTTGAGCTATTTCTTGTGTTCTTGGGTCTTTTCCAGACCTTTCCTCCCCTGGTGTGCGCCCCAAGAAGTGGTATTTATACCCTTTTTGAAGTCTAGGTCAATTTGCTGTCATTTTTGGAGTTTTCTGCAAGCACGCACGGGTCGTGCGCCCACGCACGGGTTACTCGTGCGCCATTCTGTAGAAATAATCCAGTCTCTGTAGGGCGCACGGGTCGTGTGCCCACGCATGGGTTACCCGTGCGCCATCCTGTAGAAATAATCCAGTCTCTGTATGACGCACGGGTCATGCGTCCACGCACGGGTTGCCCGTGCGCCACCCAAACGTCCGAATTTGCTTGCGGGGTCTTCATAAGAGTTGTAGCCCTCTCTCTTAGCTTTCCATAGTCACTTGAATCACCTCAATATCAATTTTGTAGAGAGTTATGACCAAAATACTAAACCCTGCCAGTCTGGAAATTCCATACGCGTTTGGATGTTCCTTGAGATAAATCTCCTTGTTGTTTGATCATCCATGCTTCTTTTGACACACGACTCATCACTATGACTCTAGACTCCATATAGTTGGCTTCCAATTGGGTGTAATCGCCGATTCTTGATGATTCTAGGTAGGAATGCTCGTATTTGTCACAAAATCACTCCAAATATCGTTAAATTCCTACAAAACAAGCAAACGTAATATCTTTTTCCACAAAGAGCGAATATATACCATTTCATACACGTTATTGCATGTTTAATCACCATTTTAGTCATATTTATACCTCAAAATACATGCAAAACTCACACCTATCAAAATCCCCCAAACTTAAATTGTTGGCCGTCCAACGCTTTGAAAAAACTAGACAACACATGATTGGGAGTAATGAAAAGTACAACGCACAACAACTCCATAAAATTCACATTGTTTATCGTAGGTGTCAAGTAACGAATCAACCAAGCCTCAAACATCTAACATAGAGCACACATCAAATAAATCATGGTAAATGCTTTGAATCACTTCTCTCAAGATCAAGTGTATACTCTCATCTCACATGAATATAGGGAGCGTGTTTACGCTCAATTCAATTCAATGTTGAAGAATTACCATAAGCTTGCAAATCGTCTCATATCTCCGCCACTAGAATATATGCAATTTGTGAATCAAAAAGGACTTTTTCTTTTGGTTATAATGAAGGCTCTTTGGTTAGGGTAGGAAAATATGGATAGAGTGACTCAAACTCGAGCGTATAGACCGATGAGCATATAAATCATCTACATTAAAGCTCAATATGCTACTAAATTCTTCTCTCATTTTCACCAACTCTTCTTATCTCCATCCCCTTTCTTTTGTAAAACACCATCACCTCACATTACAATTCTTAACCTCCAAGTTCATTCAAAGAAAACTCATTCATAAAGCTATTTATTTATTTATTTATTTTTTTACTCTTTTGTGAGTTTTCAACATTCTTTGCTTCTCCTTTTCTTCCCCTTTTGTTCCCATCAACCAATTTATCCAACTTTTCAATTCCAACCCATTCAACCTCATTCAATCCCTTTACTCAATGCTATACACTCAAGTATGGGCTAACAAATATATCAAGTTAAGGCTTGAATTGTTGCTATCAAGAAATTAGGCAATAGGCTCAAGTTGGCTAACTAGGGATTTCAATATCATCATTAGGTAAGCAAAAGGCTTGAAGGGCTAACAAAAATGGCCTTTGATCATTTTCACACCGCATACAACATGTGACCTTGACAGAGATACCAGCGAGCAAGTTCTAGAATTCTAACAACATGAATGATACACTCAAATCAATCAACAAGATCGCATATGATGAAAGCGAAAGGCTCAAAAGCTCACAGCTTGCAAATACGTAATTCAAAGCATCAAACCATGTTCTCAATATCCACATGCTCAATATCATCTATTCATGGCTCAATCAACTCGTACTCAACACCCAATCCAAACAATACAAAATTTTCAAAATAGAGCACGAGAATCTCAATATTGGTCAACTCACTCTCTAAACTCTATTAAAGCAATAAACGTCTAAAGTCAGAACGTGCTTCTAATGCAATGCAACCTAAAATGTTCTACATGCAACTATATGAAAACACACAAAAATGCAATTTTTTTTAATCCACACATTTCATATCAAAATAACTATCTCTCCCCCCAAACTTAAATGAAATTATATCGCACGTAAGAAAAGATAGAATTTCAATATAAAACTGTGTGGATTTACCTGATTCACTATGCGGGTGGTGGCCCTCCTTGGCATCTCCTCATATCGTTAGGACTTCTTCCTTCAACCATCATTTCAAATTTTGTACCTTAATATTATCTCACCAAGGACGACGGTCGTGCACACTTGCGCACGGGTCCGCCCGTCTTCATGCCGGCCACATTATTCCTCCCTCCAGGCACGCATGGGCGTGCGCCTAGCGCACGGGTCACCCGTGTGTGATGCCGTACAGCAACACTCAGGTTTTTTTTTATACAAAAAAAAACAAACAAAAACAAAAATCACACTACAAACCGTTGGGTTGCCTCCCAACAAGCGCTATATTTAACGTCTTTAGCTCGACGCCTGTTTATTTCAGTTCGTACCACCTTTGAATGCATATATTAGTTGTTTTGGATCGTGGTCAAGAACCGTTTTTGCTCTGTTTGCATTTAGTAATGCATACTTGGGATTTCCAAGCAAGTACAGGAGTCCTGGTGTTGGAACATTTTGATCTGGGTTATGCCCATGTTGTCCGTGCATGTACACATATTCCATGCCCGTCTCATTCTGGAATAGTTTTCTTATGACATCTTTGCACGCACGCTGCCGCACGGGCATACACACATGGTTCTTGTGTTTCTTGTCCTGTTTTTGCTCCTTTTCGGTACCATACACGGACCGAAAGTGCATAGACATACAATCCGTGTTTGGTTCCGAACTTTCTTACTTTTTCGGGATCTTGACTCCTCGTCGTAGTCGATGCCACTCTTTTGATGAATGGCACTACATTGTTCCTTTGAGTTGGCTTCAAAGGTGCTTGAAAATTGACCCTTTGATATTGCTCAACAACAATTGTAACTAATTGGCCCATTTGAGTCTCTAGATTCTTTATCGAGCTTGTCACTTATTGTTCTATCTTATCCAACCGAGAGTCTTGCTTAGCGAGGCGGCTCTAGTTTCACTCATGAATGCATTGGATTGATTTATGAATGAGGTGAGGGCTTCTTCTAAAGATGGTTTTGCCTCTGCGCATTTGTAAACCCATTCATTACGTTGGACCTTGATGGGGGTGGAATCATATTCTCCGTGCTAGTATATGAAAAATCTTCGTAATTCCCCAATGGGGTAATAGCACATAGAGTGGAATTATTCCAATAACTCGTAAGAAATCCGTCATTGAAATCCATTCGAGCGGGTGCACTTATACCAATTCAAAGAAACAAATCAAACATTGTAGAGATAGAATTTACAAAAGAAAAATGAAATAAAAAAAATGTCTAAATTAAAAATAATTCTATCTATCGCAATATTAGCACCAAAAATTGTATTAGTCCTAAGAACGGCGCCAAAACTTGTTCGCCTTATTTTTAGCTTCACCGCAAGTGTACGGTGTAGTTTATAGAATAGGGTAAGCAAGGTCGTATCCACGAGAGACTAATAAATTTATGCGCTAAGTATTGAACCAAAATAGTCTTATTTTTATTTAGACGATCGAAAGTTGATGATTGTTGTGGAAGTAAAGGCAATAAATAACCACAAGAATACAAGATACTAAAAATAATGGAATTATCAAGAGAATGAAATGGATTCCCCGGGTTATGGTTTCAATTAATATTCCTCTTGTTGTCCGATTTAATCAAAGCCAAAGTTATCATCAATACACCTATAAGACGATCACAATGGTATTTTATCCTCCTCTCGAGATGTATATAAAGTGTAGATTGAAATATCTATGCTAAAGATCTCTACTCAACATAAGATACACAACTCCCAAATGCACAAAAGATCAAATGTCCTCACAATATTCACAAACCTCTCGATTCATGCAAATATTCGTGTCAAGTACTTAAGATCTAATATTGAAACTCATCTCTCGAATTATGAATCAATATATCAAACATGTTAAATCATTGGCCAAGTGATAAAACAAGAATAAGTTCAAAGTACTCAAATAGACTTCAAGACAATAACTTCAACTAAGATTAAAACATTCAACAAGAGTTCAATTAATCTACTTCCAAAACCCGGAAATCACAAGAAGTTTAGCTACTCATTAAAAATAAACAACTCATAGACAAATTGTTCATATTCATGACAAGCTAAAATAAAAGATTAAAGCACAAAGAATGAGAAAACTTAGGGAAATGGATAATCTCTCGATTTATCTTCAATCCTCAAGCTCCAATTCGACCCGATTCTTCTCTTGATTCTTCCTTGATGAAGTTGAGCTATTTCTTGTGTTCTTGGGTCTTTTCCGACCTTTCCTCCCCTGGTGTGCGCCCCAAGAAGTGGTATTTATACCCTTTTTGAAGTCTAGTCAATTTTTGTCATTTTTGGAGTTTTTCGCAAGCACGCACGGGTCGTGCGCCCACGCACGGGTTACTCGTGCGCCATTCTCAGAAAATAATCCAGTCTCGTAGGGCGCACGGGTCGTGTGCCCACGCATGGGTTACCCGTGCGCCATCCTCAGAAAATAATCCGAGTCTGTATGACGCACGGGTCATGCGTCCACGCACGGGTTGCCCGTGCGCCACCCAAACGTCCGAATTTGCTTGCGGGGTCTTCATAAGAGTTGTAGCCCTCTCTCTTAGCTTTCCATAGTCACTTGAATCACCTCAATATCAATTTTGTAGAGAGAGTTATGACCAAAATACTAAACCCTGCCAGTCTTTGGAAATTCCATACGCGTTTGGATGTTCCTTGAGATAAATCTCCTTGTTGTTTGATCATCCATGCTTCTTTTGACACACGACTCATCACTATGACTCTAGACTCCATATAGTTGGCTTCCAATTGGGTGTAATCGCTCGATTCTTGATGATTCTAGGTAGGAATGCTCGTATTTGTCACAAAATCACTCCAAATATCGTTAAATTCCTACAAAACAAGCAAACGTAATATCTTTTTCCACAAAGAGCGAATATATACCATTTCATACACGTTATTGCATGTTTAATCACCATTTTAGTCATATTTATACCTCAAAATACATGCAAAACTCACACCTATCAAAATCCCCCAAACTTAAATTGTTGGCCGTCCCGGTCAACGCTTTGAAAAACTAGACAACACATGATTGGGAGTAATGAAAAGTACAACGCACAACAACTCCATAAAATTCACATTGTTTATCGTAGGTGTCAAGTAACGAATCAACCAAGCCTCAAACATCTAACATAGAGCACACATCAAATAAATCATGGTAAATGCTTTGAATCACTTCTCTCAAGATCAAGTGTATACTCTCATCTCACATGAATATAGGACGTGTTTACGCTCAATTCAATTCAATGTTGAAGAATTACCATAAGCTTGCAAATCGTCTCATATCTCCGCCACTAGAATATATGCAATTTGTGAATCAAAAAGGACTTTTTCTTTTGGTTATAATGAAGGCTCTTTGGTTAGGGTAGGAAAATATGGATAGAGTGACTCAAACTCGAGCGTATAGACCGATGAGCATATAAATCATCTACATTAAAGCTCAATATGCTACTAAATTCTTCTCTCATTTTCACCAACTCTTCTTATCTCCATCCCCTTTCTTTTGTAAAACACCATCACCTCACATTACAATTCTTAACCTCCAAGTTCATTCAAAGAAAACTCATTCATAAAGCTATTTATTTATTTATTTATTTTTTTTACTCTTTTGTGAGTTTTCAACATTCTTTGCTTCTCCTTTTCTTCCCATTTTGTTCCCATCAACCAATTTATCCAACTTTTCAATTCCAACCCATTCAACCTCATTCAATCCCTTTACTCAATGCTATACACTCAAGTATGGGCTAACAAATATATCAAGTTAAGGCTTGAATTGTTGCTATCAAGAAATTAGGCAATAGGCTCAAGTTGGCTAACTAGGGATTTCAATATCATCATTAGGTAAGCAAAAGGCTTGAAGGGCTAACAAAAATGGCCTTTGATCATTTTCACAATTCGCATACAACATGTGACCTTGACAGAGATACCGAGCAAGTTCTAGAATTCTAACAACATGAATGATACACTCAAATCAATCAACAAGACCGCATATGATGAAAGCGAAAAAGGCTCAAAAGCTCACAGTTGCAAATACGTAATTCAAAGCATCAAACCATGTTCTCAATATCCACATGCTCAATATCATCTATTCATGGCTCAATCAACTCGTACTCAACACCCAATCCAAACAATACAAAATTTTCAAAATAGAGCACGAGAATCTCAATATTGGTCAACTCACTCTCTAAACTCTATTAAAGCAATAAACGTGCTAAAGTCAGAACGTCTTCTAATGCAATGCAACCTAAAATGTTCTACATGCAACTATATGAAAACACACAAAAATGCAATTTTTTTTAATCCACACATTTCATATCAAAATAACTATCTCTCCCCCCAAACTTAAATGAAATTATATCGCACGTAAGAAAAGATAGAATTTCAATATAAAACTGTGTGGATTTACCTGATTCACTATGCGGGTGGTGGCCCTCCTTGGCATCTCCTCATATCGTTAGGACTTCTTCCTTCAACCATCATTTCAAATTTTGTACCTTAATATTATCTCAGCTGAAGGACGCACGGGTCGTGCACCTTGCGACGGCCGCCGTCTTCATGCCGAAGCCACATTATTCCTCCCTCCAGGCACGCATGGGCGTGCGCTGCGCACGGGTCACCCGTGTGTGATGCCGTCATGACAACACTCGTGTTTTTTTTATACAAAAAAAAACAAACAAAAACAAAAATCACACTACAAACCGTTGGGTTGCCTCCCAACAAGCGCTATATTTAACGCCTTTAGCTCGACGCTGTTTATTTCAGATTCGTACCACCTTTGAATGCATATATTAGTTGTTTTGGATCGTGGTCAAGAACCGTTTTTGCTCGCTTTTGCATTTAGTAATGCATACTTGGGATTTCCAAGCAAGTCACAGGAGTCCTGGTGTTGGAACATTTTGATCCGGGTTATGCCCATGTTGTCCGTGCATGTACACATATTCCATGCCCGTCTCATTCGAATAGTTTTCTTATGACATCTTGCACGCGCCGCACGGGCATACACACATGGTTCTTGTGTTCCTTGTCCTTTTTTGCTCCTTTTCGGTACCATACACGGATCGAAAGTGCATGACATACGATCCGTGTTTGGTTCCGAACTTTCTTACTTTTGCAGATCTTGACTCCTCGTAGTCGCACCACTCTTTTGATGAATGGCACTACATTGTTCCTTTGAGTTGGCTTCGGGTGCTTGAAAATTGACCCTTTTGATATTGCTCAACAACAATTGTAACTAATCGCCCATTTGAGTCTCTAGATTCTTTATCGAGCTTGTCACTTATTGTTCTATCTTATCCAACCGAGAGTCTTGCTTAGCGAGGCGGCTCCTAGTTTCACTCATGAATGCATTGGATTGATTTATGAATGAGGTGAGGGCTTCTTCTAAAGATGGTTTTGCCTCTCGCATTTGTAAACCCATTCATTACGTTGGACTCTTGATGGGGTGGAATCATATTCTCCGTGCTAGTATATGAAAAATCTTCGTAATTCCCCCAATCTGGGTAATAGCACATAGAGTGGGATTATTCCAATAATCGTAAGAAATCCAATCATTGAAATCCATTCGAGCGGGTGCACCTATACCAATTCAAAGAAACAAATCAAACATTGTAGAGATAGAATTTACAAAAGAAAAATGAAATAAAAAAATGTCTAAATTAAAAATAATTCTATCTATCGCAATATTAGCACCAAAAATTGTATTAGTCCCCGGCAACGGCGCCAAAAACTTGTTCGCCTTATTTTTAGCTTCACCGCAAGTGTACGGTGTAGTTTATAGAATAGGGTAAGCAAGGTCGTATCCACGGAGACTAATAAATTTATGCGCTAAGTATTGAACCAAAATAGTCTTATTTTTATTTAGACGATCGAAAGTTGGATGATTGTTGTGGAAGTAAAGGCAATAAATAACCACAAGAATACAAGATACTAAAAATAATGGAATTATCAAGAGAATGAAATGGATTCCCGGTTATGGTTTCAATTAATATTCCTCTTGTTGTCCGATTTAATCAAAGCCAAAGTTATCATCAATACACCTATAAGACGATCACAATGGTATTTTATCCTCCCTCTCGAGATGTATATAAAGTGTAGATTGAAATATCTATGCTAAAGATCTCTACTCAACATAAGATACACAACTCCCAAATGCACAAAAGATCAAATGTCCTCACAATATTCACAAACCTCTCGATTCATGCAAATATTCGTGTCAAGTACTTAAGATCTAATATTGAAACTCATCTCTCGAATTATGAATCAATATATCAAACATGTTAAATCATTGGCCAAGTGATAAAACAAGAATAAGCTCAAAGTACTCAAATAGACTTCAAGACAATAACTTCAACTAAGATTAAAACATTCAACAAGAGTTCAATTAATCTACTTCCAAAACCCGAAATCACAAGAAGTTTAGCTACTCATTAAAAATAAACAACTCATAGACAAATTGTTCATATTCATGACAAGCTAAAATAAAAGATTAAAGCACAAAGAATGAGAAAACTTAGGAAATGGATAATCTCTCGATTTATCTTCAATCCTCAAGCTCCAATTCGACCCGATTCTTCTCTTGATTCTTCCTTGATGAAGTTGAGCTATTTCTTGTGTTCTTGGGTCTTTTCCGGACCTTTCCTCCCCTGGTGTGCGCCCCAAGAAGTGGTATTTATACCCTTTTTGAAGTCTAGTCAATTTCTTTGTCATTTTTGGAGTTTTTCAAGCACGCACGGGTCGTGCGCCCACGCACGGGTTACTCGTGCGCCATTCTCAGAAATAATCCAGTCTGCTCGTAGGGGCGCACGGGTCTGTGCCCACGCATGGGTTACCCGTGCGCCATCCTCGTAGAAATAATCCAATCTGTATGACGCACGGTCATGCGTCCCACGCACGGTTGCCCGTGCGCCACCCAAACGTCCGAATTTGCTTGCGGGTCTTCATAAGAGTTGTAGCCCTCTCTCTTAGCTTTCCATAGTCACTTGAATCACCTCAATATCAATTTTGTAGAGAGTTATGACCAAAATACTAAACCCCAGCCATGCTGGAAATTCCATACGCGTTTGGATGTTCCTTGAGATAAATCTCCTTGTTGTTTGATCATCCATGCTTCTTTTGACACACGACTCATCACTATGACTCTAGACTCCATATAGTTGGCTTCCAATTGGGTGTAATCGCTCGATTCTTGATGATTCTAAGTAGGAATGCTCGTATTTGTCACAAAATCACTCCAAATATCGTTAAATTCCTACAAAACAAGCAAGCGTAATATCTTTTTCCACAAAGAGCGAATATATACCATTTCATACACGTTATTGCATGTTTAATCACCATTTTAGTCATATTTATACCTCAAAATACATGCAAAACTCACACCTATCAACCATCAGATCGCAACTGTTAACCACAGGGCGCGATCTGATGGTCACGACTGATCCGGACCAGGGGTTGCACCCACCAAGAGACACCAGGAGCTCTATATAAACCAAATTTCCCGATTCATTTCAGAACATCAGAAATTTCGGAAATTCTCTTGCTTCTTCTTCATTCTGCATTAGTCAATCAAAAGAGAGTTCAAAAACATCTAAGTGTTCGTTGTGCTTGCGATTTGTAGTGTAACTATCGCAAGTGTTTGTCGTTGTATCTTGGGAGACAATTGTCGTATACCGTACGCACCGTGAGCGGGGCAATCTTGTCTTAAAGAGAAAGAGTTCAACTCTTGCCTCGACATTACTCTGCTCAATTGTTCTTTGGCCATTCGGTATACACCATCCAGATTTCCAACTATATGCATATATAATATTATGATTAGCAGAGAAGCTCAATTCCAAGAATCATGTAGAGCGGGGTTGAGGTCAGATAAATTCCTATTATCAGAATTAAGTTACTTTCACAGTTAACTAAATATTCTTGGAATTGTCGTTTGTAAGTTATTTAATAAACTTTCAAAAGAACTATTGCCATTAAAATCTGTCTTGAAGTAGTTTCAGTTATGTATTTTTAACTATATGTTCCAGATTCAAGACGATTTGAATTTTCTCTTTGAAATTTTGTAGTTCGATATCTGTTAAGTGTTAACTGATGGGCATTTGCTGTTTCGTGAATATTGGACGATTGTCTATATTACCGAATTAGCATTGCCAGGTTGACATTACAAGTTAATATTAAGGCAAGAGGCTCAAATCCAGTGTGTCACGTTACTACGCTTGAAGATCTGGCTTAATTGAATGGAACTAAAGTTTTCCAAATAATGAACCACAACATTTAAGTATATGCAAAGCAAGTACAAATTAATAATGACGACTAGAAATGTAAACAATCGCTCATCGTTCTTGCTTTGGTTGTTTCTTCAATAGGGAATTGATGAGGGCATCGTTTAAAGCACAAGTTGAAGTAAGGGATGCTTTCAATATGCTCAGAGCCTGCACCAAACACACAAAGAGTCAAAATATGTCAACATATGTATACACACGGAATGATCAAAATCCGATCCATGTTTCTCTTTAAAAACATGATTACCTCTTCCAACCCAATGTTCAGATCCAGTATCCTGACATCAGATAATGGGATATTCAGGCAAGTGAGAATGGAAAGCCCCGATGCGCTACACAACGGTGTCACAGTTAAATCATCGGCTACCATAAACATTGTTGGTCCTTTAACATAATTTCCCGTGCCTTCAGGTGACTTGATACAAGAAACAGATACACAAGTCCATCCATTCAATACGCAAGGAGACAAACAGCCTCCTGCAAGATACGGACAATAATACAAAACAGGAGCGCTTTCTTCATCGAGAGGGAGAATCCGGTTTTTGGAAATATAACCGAAGGGTAGCTTGGGTTTGAGTAACATCGTTTTTGTGTCTTTGGTCTTCAGAAACTTGTCGCCATTAATATTTTCTAAACTCTTATACAAATTGTTTATATTCTTAAGAGAAGTATTACCGCCAAATAGGCACTGAACCCTCCCTAGTGGGATGGTGAGCAGGCTAAAAAGAAAATCTACGAAATCCTCCTCAGCTTCAAGAAACAATAACTTATTGGTAGAATTTTGTAAAATGGCTTTCACAGTTATCATCTTAGTGTTGGAAGTTTCTTCTTTCTCAATCTGAATACCCAGTAGAGTACCTGTCTCACATTTCGCAGTAACACAGTCCACCTGTCGTTTATTGAGATTTTGAATAAACTTGGAAATATATAAAAAAGAAAGGAAAAGCCCTGATCACAAGCCGATCAGGTAGCAAACTGAAAACAATGTTAAATTTCAGAAAAAGAAACAATAAAAATTACTTAAAATCGCAATTTAAATTAAGGGCGTCTATTTCTAGAGGATTTTCGAAATTATCATACCTGTCGTTTATTGAGAATGAAGTCCGTGAGTGGAGTTTGTGAAAGTAATGACCCCTTCAGCAAATCCATAATCTACAAAACACAATTATACAAGAAAAAAAATGAATAAATAGTACAAGATTGATCAAAGTGATATTAAGGGAGATTTTAATTTGGTAGTAACGAATTAAGAATATTCACCTCGTTGAGTCCAAAAGTCACATTCCTTAGCTCGGTCCCATTCGTGTCTGTAATGCCTAGATTCCTGAGAACCCGTACTGCGTTTCCTGTCACGCTAGGCATTATTTGAAGATCATCAGTGATAATGAAAGATGCTGTACAGCTGACAGTAAAAACACCAACATCACCATCATCGGCAACTTTTATATCTATTTCTTTGCTCAATGTTGATTTCCCACAATCGCATTTCAAAGAATTATAGTAAATGCTCACAATCGGGAATTTCTTAAAATCGCAATTTCCGTCTTCACATTTGAAGTACTTCGGGGGCTCGGTGACATCAACGTTGAGTTTGAGTTTACGACATTCGGTTTCGGATGAGCTTCTCGGGTTTAGCAGCATCTGTTTACCGCTCTCTGTCCAGAAATAGACACTGTCCAGATTCGATAAGCCATTGTACAAAGTGGTTAAACTTCCAATTACAGGGGCCTTATCTCCGTAGTACTTGTTCAGGACTCTAACAACGGTGCCCAATGGCAAAGTAAGGAAGCTTAACAAAACATCTGCGAAATCGCTGTCGGCTTCTGCAAAGAGTACCTTAGTTTTCTGTTTGTTTATCATAACTTTTAAAGAGAACTTAACTTCCTCAGCAGCATCAGACATTCTGTAGGCTGTACAATTCAAGAGTCAGTCCAAATTACAGGGCTAACTCAGAGTTACTTCAGTTTTCGGAGCAAGATGTCCCTTGAATTCACTTAATGTGTCATTAATTACTTGTGAGACAAACGGACAAATGCTTTACGTAAAGCCTTTCAAATTTTAAAGGACGAGTAGATTTAGGGAGTGATTGGTGAATTTTTTTTAAAAAATACATTATTTTTTCTTATTTTTCAAATCATCAATCACATCTGGTTATAATTTAAATAAAAAATAACACATCAACTATCATTATCATACAATCATATCATAAATACATTAGTCATTCTATCTTATTTTTCAAATCACCCATGAAATATAATCACTATTATACTAAAAAAACTATAACATCAACTATTGTCATCGTACCTTAGTAGTGCCTATAAAAGCATGCAAGAGAATTTCACTTTAAATAAGCTATTCAAATTAGTGCCAATAAAGCAAGAGCAATCCACTTTGGATGACTACTCAATCAATGCCTATAAAGCAAGATAATTTCACTTTAAATAAAGCATTCAATTAGCGAACATGTATTATGCAAAGTTCATTCATCTCCACTTTCCCTTTTTTCTTTTTTGAAATCACATCTCCACTTTCGTGCTCTTAATAACCATCCACAATTAGATATATGTAACTGTGTGAGTTGTGACAATAAATATTAAGCGTTTGATAATATAATTGGATCATAATTAAATAAACTGCAACAGGAACAAAGTCTAGAACGCCACAAATTGAAAATCGAACTTTTATAGGAAGAATCGACACTAAAGTTCCAAAAAAAAAATATTACATCCAGCAATTGAAAAATACTGCAGACCAACGTCGTCAATCTTAGAAATGCTCATCATACTTTCCAAATAAAAAACAAATTCTTATTTATGCAAAGTAGAAACAATTCTACTGGTTGAAGAAATAGCAGGAACATTTTGTGACCGTCCTCAGTGTTCTTGCTTTGGTTGTTTCATCAGCATGGGACTGAGACCATTCGATAATGCAGACGTTGATGTAAGAGACGCCTTCAGTATGCTCAACGCCTGCAGTAAGAACGAATTTCATACGAATAAGTATGTTGTATATATTTATATATAAATAGATCATGAACAATCTTTTTTACATGTAAAATCATACATTACCTCTTTCAATCCAATGTGCAACTTCCGTTCAACGACATCAGATAAAGGGATTTTCAGCCCGTTGATAATAGAAATATATGAGACCATACACGAAGGTGTCACACTTAAATCATCATTTACCGTATACATTTTTGGTCCCTTAACATACAGAGGTTCTTTCAAGAACTTGAAAGAAATAACCTTGACACAGGAGCCTCCCATGTCGTGGGACAAAGACACAAATTCTTCGTTGCCTCGATAATAATATATTTTACAAGCCTTTTCCTCAACAACAGGAAGAATCTTGTTGCCCGAAACATAACCATGAGGTAGTTGAGGCTCAATTAGCCTGTTTATTGCATGTCCAGACCCGAAATACTTCCAATCAATAACATTTGATATGCTCCTGTACAAATTGTCTATGTTTTTAAGACAAGTACTACCCTCCAAAAGGCGCTCAACTCCTCCTAGTGGGACGGTGAGCAGACTAAAGAGAAAACTTATGAAATCTTCCTCTGCTTCAGCAAACAATATCTTGTTGGTGGATTTTTGTACAATAACTTTCAAAATCATCTTGCCAGAAGTAGAATCGGTTTCTTTCTTAATTTGATGTAAAAAAATTCCAGGTTCAGATGGTTCGGCCAAGTCAATTTGTCCTTTGTTGAGTATGATGTCAGTCAGAGGCGTTCGCGAAACTAACGACCCTTTCAGCAAATCCATAATCTAATGCCAAGAAAATAAAAATCAAAAGTGAATAGATTTAAAGAAGATTGATAAAACAGAATCAAGAGTACTCACCTCGTTAAATCCGAAAGTCACATTCATTAGCTCACCCAAACCTGTCTCTGTAATGCCAAGATTGCTAAGAATATGTACAACAGATCCTGCCTCATTAGGAAATATCATTAGATCATCGGAGATTATGAAAGTCGATATACGTTTGGTAAAAACTCCAACATCGCCATCATCAGCTTCAAACAACACCCGATTCTTCATTGGTACTTCTGTTTTCAACGGTTTCCCACAATCGCATCGAGCAATATCATAATACAGGCTTACATTTGACTTTCTAGAACAGCCACAATCCCAGTCTTCACAAGTAAAGTATTTGGTGGGCTGAGTATCGCTAATATCAAGCTTTAGCTTTCTACATTCATCAAATGAACTTATTGGATTGAGCAACATCTGCTTACAACCGTCTGTCCAGAAATGGGCACTTTCCAAATTTGCTAAACCATTGTACAAAGTGGTTAAACTTCCAAAAACAGGCGCCTTATCTCCATAGTGCTTCTCAAGGATTCTCACAATCTTTCCCAGTGGCAATGTCAGAAAACTTAACAAAATGTCTGCGAAATCGCTGTCGGCTTCTGCAAAGAGTACCTTAGTTTTCTGTTTATTTATCACTACTTTCAAACAGAACTTGACATCCTTATTAGCAGAAGACATTATATATGTTGGGTGTAGAAGTAAATAAATTTCAGACTGATGATAACCAATAATTTCCTCAGTCTCCCATATTTTTATAAGGCCAAGAGGATTAACCAAGAGTCTGTTGTCCCTCCAAATTCCAGGAGAACATCAGGGTCCACGTACATAGGATGTATAATTAGTGAATTGTCCTTCCAAATTCCAGGAGAATTTCCGGGTCGCTAAAAATATTGTTGGTAATTATTATACAGTGAAATAAATGATAGGATAAGATTTTGGTTTTGGGAAAAGTAGCCAAATTTACAGCTTCTCAATTTATTGTAAACTATCTTTATCTTTAATTAAAAGATTAACTGTTTCTATTATTATTTCTAATCTAATTATCATGCCTATTTTAAACAAGGGATAATATCAATTTTAGTAGCTAAAATATACACTGTTTTCACTTTTGGTATCTCACGTTCAGGTCGTATCAATTTTGGTACCCTATGTTTACCTTTTAATTACTTTTGCCACATTTTATCAAAGATCCGTCAATTTTGGCACCCATGTTTTAGTTTTTTCATCATCAATTTTGATACATCATGTTTTACTTTGTAATCACTTATGGTATGGAATGTGGTGAAAGTGACTAAAAGATAAAATAAAGTGAAATTGCCTTCATATGACAATATGAATAACAAAGTTCATGTGGTAAAGTGCAATAACTTCGGTTAGGGGCGTAGCCAGGATTTTCATTCAGTGCGGTCAAAAAAATTTCACTTCGGTGCGGCATTTATCGACTATAAATATTAAAAAGTAAAAAATAAAAACATTTCAATAAAAATATGCAAATATTAAGGCCGTACTTTACAACAGTTTTTTGCGAGTTTTCATACTCTGAAACCGATTTACAATGACTTCTAAAATATCTCTCCATAATCTAAAAAATCCAACAAAATTTTGAAGTTAAACATAATTCCTAAATTAGTAATAAAAACTGCAAAATGCTTATGTTCTTGCAATTTGCAAACAGGCAACAGTCATAAACAATTGGAATACTCTTCAAAAAAAAACAATTGGAATATACATAAATTCCTAAAAAAATAAAAGCAATTGATGTTGATTAGGATTTAGGCCCAACTGCCCAAGTATCTAACTAGTCACCACAGTACTATACATAGGCCCAATATAATCTATGTTTCTGCAATTCTGCTCGCTGAAGGTTCATGCCAAAAATTCCGAAATCAACGCGCAATCGTCCAGGTCTACTCTCTATATATATTAATGCTAAATTATTGAGCAATATAAAATTGAGCACAAAAACCTTAAACCCATACCTGGTTTCTTGATCTTGAACAGTAAAAAACTAGCCAGAGAATGAAAGATGAATTGGGCCGTCAAAAATTGAGTGTGGTCTTTTCTGGACAACCAATTTAGAGTAATTTTTTTTTATATATATATGGGATGGGTGTTGTCCAGCCCAATTCAGTGCGGTCCACAGACCGCACTGGGTTTACACAAGCTACGCCCCTGACTTCGGTTAGAATTTTAGGCAAAGACGGTTTTGCCCTCACGTGGAGGGCTGGTACAGGAATATTCAGATAATATTCCACCGGCGATGGCCCCTGCTGGACAAAGTGCAAAATTTGTATAGTTTATATGATAAAGTGTGAAAAAAATTG
Organism: Rehmannia glutinosa; assembly: GCA_016081115.2. Lineage (NCBI taxonomy): Eukaryota > Viridiplantae > Streptophyta > Magnoliopsida > Lamiales > Orobanchaceae > Rehmannia > Rehmannia glutinosa. The sequence goes on along the minus strand of CM071929.1, from coordinate 54,239,215 downwards.
TTCGTATGCTAAAGTGAAAAAAAATGCATGGTTTGGGGGTTCAATGTTTTTTCCTCTTTTTCATACATAGAAGCTAAGAATTAATTATCCTTAAAAAAACTAACAATTAATTACTAATTAATTACTAATTAATTCAAAAAGTTTGAAACCGATATGTAAGAGTAAAGTCAGAGTCAACCTTTTGCTCCAATATAGAAATTTGTATTGTCAGGACGATTGACCCGGATTCCATTCCATACGAGTGCGGTTCTAACATCTGTTGTAAAAATTCCCGCCTAGGCCCTAGGGCCCCCTTGTCCGCCTACAATTTTTTTCCCGATTGGACCCGCCTAACTCCACCCAGATCTCATCTAACTCCGAGCCTAGACGCTAGGTCCCAATCTGCCGTCTATGCGCTTTTTACAAAATTGGTTCTAACCCAAAAAAAAAATGTAGAGTAAAGTACCAAGCACGCTTTGGGTTGGGGTCTGTTACCGTTTATAAACGGCAAGAATAAAAAAGCCTTTCCCGCCGCGAAATTTCTCACTTGCGTCCCCCACTCCCCAACTACCCACCCCCTCCCCGTTTTTATTTTCTCCTCCTTTGTCAGTTGTCTTTTCTAATTACACCGACTGAGAAATACAAAAACAGCCCCACGACGACTGAAGCGTTTCAACCAAACAAAGCACTAAATTGTTGAAACCCTAATTTCTGTCTTTCTATTCTTTCACTCTGCTTTAGAATCAAACAATGAAGCTCCGCTCTCATACCCCAGGCGCTTCTTCTTCCAAAGGTGTTCGTTTCTTTCTTGTTTTTTTTTTCCGAAATAAAAAATTGTTTTTCGTTTTCTGCTTCCCCATTAGTTGTATAATATAATATTTGTATGTTTGTGTGCCGGTGTCGGTATATTTTTATGTTTGTGTGTCAGTTTGGGTGTCTAGAATAATAATTTTGTTACTGTGTGTGGACTTTGAAACCTGAATTTGAGTAGGTAAAGCGAAGCTCAAGTACGGAGAGAGTTCCGATGAGGATGGTTGTGGGGCGATGTCTTCTGATTCCGATTATAATGTGCTGAGTGATGAAGGTATGTTCGGGAATGTGTTTGTAGTTTTGATTCAGTCTGGGTGTTAATAAGACTAAATGTGTGATTTTGGGTGTGTAGAAATATGCCTTACTTTCAAATGGCTGCTTTGTTTTGTATGCTTGCCCTTTTGTTGGGAGCCTCAAACTGAATATACAATATGGAAATGGTTTTTACTAGATTTTTTATTCTTTCATAACTTAGTGTTCTACTATCTGAATCGATTTTGTTTGTGTTGTCGAGGGTTGAAAATGATAAGAAATATTATCCGAGCAAGAGAGAGTCTCATGATTTTTTTGGTGTTTTTTCCCCTCTATCTTCACCCTGGTATTTAACCTTGATAGAAGGAAAGTTTATCAATGTTCTAGCTGCAAAAAACTCTGCTTTGCTTCAGCATGGAAACTTTTTTTTGTCAATTTGAGTTTTTCGTGAAATTTTGCCAGTTCCTTTCTGAAATTTAGATTTCGGAAAATTGTCAGCAAATACCTATCTTTGATGAAGTTTCAATTCTTTGAAGGATTTTCACCAAAAATTCTAGTAAAGTTGTTAAATATATCAATTGACATGGGGGATATGAAAGAGAATAATGAGGAAGAAAATTTGGAAATAAAATGCGATGATCAAATTTTTTCCCCTATATAGTTGTCATTTATAAATGATTGTTTGGATAGATTAGTAGATACATTCTTAATTTCGGCAAATCTTAGATTGTTAATATCTTATGTGCTTGAGTAACTTGTTGTGGATGTCTACCATCTTTTTGCTAGAGTGTGAGATATGGATTAGTAAGTTTCCTATTAATGTTCCTCAATTTTCAAACTGACGGTTAAGGCAATGTTAGGAGGAAGTTCTGTTTTGTTACTTTATGATTTCTCCACCTCTCTCTCCTCCCCAATCCCCTTTTGGAGGTGCTAGTCACTGTGCTTCTTGTGAATTTAGGTGAAGATTTGTTGAATGTGCTTGAAGACAATACAGGGGAAGAGGCTTTGGACTTAAATTTTGCTTTGGATACTGCATTTGAAATTAGTGATGATGATCTTCTGCATAATGTCCCAAAGAGGAGGAAGAGGAACTCCTGGAGGAACGGGGAAGGACAGGGTCACAATGTTCAGGACAAGCAAGAAGGAGACACAGACATGAATGGAGATATTGAGACACAAGTGTATGCTGACCCAGTGGAATTTGATCTTAGTGGAGTCATAGAGGAGAAACGTGAGAAGAAAAGGAAGAATAAGAAGAAGAGAGGGGATAAACCTATATTGATGTGGGAAGTATTAGAACAAGAAAATGAAAGATGGGTCGCAGAGAATTTGGAGTTAGATATGGACTTGATAAATCAGAATGAAATGGTGACAGAAATTGTTGAGCCTTCAGATGACTTGATAATACCGCTGCTGAGATACCAGAAAGAGTGGTTAGCCTGGGCTTTGAAGCAAGAGGAATCTTCTGTCCGGGGAGGAATCCTTGCAGATGAAATGGGAATGGGCAAGACTCTCCAGGCAATAGCACTCGTTCTTCTCAAAAGAAATATCTCGAGGGAAATTTGTGGGCATCAATTACCCACATCTTCTGCAACATTTTCAAAAGAGTTACCAGCAATAAAGGGTACACTTGTTATATGCCCCTTGGTTGCTGTGATGCAGTGGGTAAGTGAGATCGATCGGTTCACTTCAAAAGGAAGCACCAAGGTGCTTGTCTACCATGGTGCCAACCGAGCAAAAAATCTTTATCAATTTGCTGAGTATGATTTTGTTATAACAACATATTCGATTGTTGAGGCAGAATACAGAAAATATGTAATGCCTCCTAAGGAGAAATGCCAGTACTGTGGAAAATTATTCTATGATCGTAAGTTGAAAATTCACTTGAGATATATGTGTGGACCTGGTGCCGTTCGGACTGCTAAGCAAGCAAAGCAGCAGAGAAAAGAACCAACGTCGAAGAAAATGTCAGACTTTGAGGTTAGTGAGAAGGAACTGGAGATTGACTGTCCAATTGAGAATTCAGCTGTAAATGGTCGAGTCTCATCTGCAGGAAAATCTATTTTGCACTCCGTAACGTGGGAGCGTATTATACTGGATGAGGTAAGCGTACTATGGTTTGCCTTTCTGTTATGCATCTACCAGATTTCATTTTTTATGAAACTCCATTTTCTTTTAAAAACCTTGATACGCATTAGGATCGAGGATTGGGCCATTAACAACTTCCTGTTATGCTCCTCAGCCCGTTGGTAGATATTTATGCCCTTTCTTTGCTTGTAATATATATATTATCTTTTTCCATCTGAAAAAAGAGTTCTTCGTTGATTTATTTTGTGAAGTCACGTGGTGAATGTTTGCGGATTCAATGTCAAAAAATTTATAGTCTCTCCATAGCATTTTGTCATGCATTATTATTATTCATTTCTGTGTAAAAGAAGGCTTCAAATGATTTCATCCATTATATATACAAGGAAAACAATGGTGAACAGGGTGTTTCTCTGTTAATTGTCTTTGTGTTATTGTGCTTTATTTATTTCTTTTTAAACTCACCCTACTGGTTGAACTTGTTCATTTGGTATCATGCACTGTAGAATTCATTTTCTTCCAGTCATGGTATGTCTGATTTTTGAAAGAAATTTTGATCACTTAAGTCTTCCTTTAACTTTCTGCGTTATATGCTACTGACTCCTTGTGGGCTGGTTAATTTCTCACACAGGCTCATTATATAAAAGAGAGACGCAGCAACACAACCAGAGCCGTTCTTACTTTACAATCTTCATATAAATGGGCTTTAAGTGGCACTCCCCTTCAAAATCGCGTGGGAGAGCTCTATTCTCTTGTAAGTTATTATTGAAGAGGATTATCCTGGTCATGCTTTTCTGCTTCAGCCTAACAAAAGATATCTATAATTCATGCAGGTGCGCTTTCTGCAGATAGTTCCTTATTCCTATTATTTCTGCAAGGACTGTGATTGTCGCACGCTTGATTACAGGTATAGATTAAGCATTTCCATGATGCTTTGAAAGGGCAAGGCACCTTCTGCTTCACTCCTCTCTTTCTATGTCGTTCTCCTCCCTCTTTTTGGGCTGGAGGCGGAAAAAAATTAAAATAAAAATAAACCAGGACATAGCACAGATATAAGTGTAAAGTTTGATCATTTGGAATCTGTAATTCAGGATATATATATGGTCAGACATGTGGTTGATTCCAATATAAAATAATTTCCGTTATTTTCCTTGTGGGTCTCTTTTTACTAAGAATTTTTCTGCTTGTTCTTTGGAGTCAATACTTGCTGAGTGCAGGTTTCTGTCGGAAACTTGCATCCTTTTTGGGTAGTCCTCAAATCTTAGGTTCATTTTTCCCAGAGTCAAAACAGGTACTTAGGATATGCTTGGGAAGAAGGTGAGGAGGTGTTGAAGGAGAAAGAGTTTTAGGTGTGGGGTGTATACCTCTCTTTCCATTTAGTAGGAAAGAATAATGGAGGGGAAGGAGAAGAGAAGTAGTGAACCTCTCCTCATGTACAATTATTCATCCTGTTAACATTTAGGAGTTGGAAGAGGCATTGATTATAAAATCTCCATTTCCCTGGCCTTTTTTTGTAATATCAAACTAGGGGAAATGCTGTCTTTTTCTTTCCATTCCATGGTGCCAATTACATGGAGTGTTGTTGCTGCTCTCACCTGGGGGAAGAAGTGGAGCTACTCACCTTCCCCTTTCCCTTTCTCTCTCCGCCTTGATAGCTGATACCAAATATATCCGTAGAGTGTTTTTTATATTTGATCATAGTACCTCCTCCTGTTATCTTGTGTTGATTTTGTACTGTTAGTTAATATTTATCTCTTAATATACATTAGCATTCCTTGCTGTCAAGTTCAGTAAATTAATCAGTGAGTCATCTAAAATACCACAATAAATATCTAACTTCAGCCATCTCCTTTCCTTTCCCTTCAGTTCTTTTCATTCCTTGCTGTGTTGTAATTTCTGTTCAGCAGTGTAAATATCTTAACATTGTGTATGATACAGTACAGCAGAATGTCCAGGCTGTGCTCATAAAAATGTTCGACACTTCTGCTGGTGGAATAAAGTAAGTAGCTCAATCAATACTAGTAGCCCTTTTCATTTCAACCAATTTTGTATCTTACATGTGATGCAATGTTGAGACCCTAGCATGTAACCATTTCAGCATGTTGCTTCACCAATACAAGATTCTGGAAATAATGGGTGCGGTAGAGAAGCTATGCTTATGTTAAAGCACAAAATTCTGAGAAACATATTGTTAAGACGTACCAAACAGGGCAGGGCGGCTGATCTGGCACTTCCTCCTAGAATTGTATGTTTTTCTTGTTAAATTAGTTGAAGTTGAACATTTAGTTTACTTTAGCATTTTTTTAGCATAAAATGGTTATATGTTGAAATTCAGGTTACTATGAGACGAGATTCTTTGGATGTCGTTGAAGAAGATTACTATACAGCTCTGTACAATGAGAGTCAGGCGCAGTTTAATACGTATGTGATCTATTTTCCATGATACTTATGAAGCTATACCTATGTATTATTGCTAAGGAGATTTGTTTTTTTGGTAGTAGTGGCCTGCAGTGGCCTGCCATCCCACTAGGCCTATTTTTATGTGTTGCTCACCTGTCTCTTCAAAGTTTTCCCTGGATTATTGTTTACCTGGTTTACGAGATTTCTTGACTTGGTCTTTTTCCTTGTTATTTAGGAAGGGGTGATCAAGTCCACATGTTTTTCCTGATTGTTCTGTACATGAATTTTAGATGCTTATTTAGGCAACTGGAGTAGTTTAGTACAAGTTTGTGATTTGAAGTGTTCATGGGGAACAACTCGTTTTGATTTTTTCCCTTTGCAAGGAGCTTCTCTTATGTAGTTTGCCTATGGTCATCCATTTGTTGTTAAACCATATTATTTTCCTTCAACAGATATATTGAGGCAGGGACAGTGTTGAACAACTATGCCCACATATTTGATCTGCTGACGCGCCTTCGACAGGTTCTGAGATCTTGTTGCTTTTCACACCCTTGATATATCATTGTTATGCATATTTGTTTTCAAGACTTACATGGACGATATAAGTATAATTTTCTATCTTATCTATAGCATGTAAATGTCTTTATATTATCACACTGTTTTTTGGGCCATGGGCAGGGTAAGTAAAAACTAGCTACAAACTGGGCAGTTATAGCTTAAGTTTTTTATTTGTAAAGGATTGGCTTGCTATGTAATGAATGTTTGATGGGAATACTATGTAATGAATGTTTGATGGGAATACTATGTAATGAATGTTTGATGGGAATACATAATTCCTATGGATTAAGAACATGATTTGAATTTGTTAAGGTTCCTATGCATCAAAAACATGATTCCTATTATGACACCTCAATGTAGTACATATCTCAATATGCCAATCTTTGATTATGTCCTATGTCGATGCAGGCAGTTGATCATCCATACCTTGTGGAATATTCTCTCACTGCAATGGAACGCAAGGGTAAAACGGTTGATTCTAGCAAGGATGAAAAATGTGGTTTGTGTAATGAACCTGAAGAAGATACTGTGGTGAGTTTTGATTACATTTGTTCGAGTAATTAAATATTAATGGCTCGCCTCTAACAGCTTAAGCTTTTAGATGAGGTGGACCATTTATATTTAATTACTCTAACACACCCCCTCACATGCAGGCAATTATTTAAGCCTTTGTGTAAGTTTGGTTTTTCCTTTTCAATAGAATATGTGGCCAAAATTTTCAACTAAATTATCTTTGTAGCTCCATAATGTATTGCTCCTCATTTTCATTTGAAGCCTATTTAAAATGTCTTTTGTTTAACAGTAGCTACTTAGGTACTAGCCTGCATTTATGTCTATGTACCTGGCATTTATTCTAATTCGTATTTCCACTGTCTGAAATGTTGTTTATTGAATGTTTTAGATAGTCAATTCTCATGCATAGTGGCAATCCTATGAAGAATCAAATGGTGCTATCTTTTATATGACCTATATTGAATGATGTCACTCCATTTTGGTGTTTTGATTAGATTTAGATTGTTGTTGATTTCTGACAAGTGAGTATTTTTAATGTGTTTGTGGTATAATTTATGTTGCACGTGATTATATTCATTTGTGATTGATATATCATGATAAAATACTGCAGTTTCTTTTTTTATTTCAGGCTTCTTTTGTTATCATGGCTCATTTTCCATTCAGACAATATTTCATATGTTAGCTGGTATATGCTGAAAAGTGAGAAATAGTTAAATCATTTTCTATTGGGATTTCTGCAGCTTGTTGCTTAATATTCTAAGTTACTGTGACAAAGTTTATTCTGATCTCAATGTGTTTTTTCATTACTCATGGGCCGCTAGATCGTTTTATTTCTTTTATAACTTCTCTCCTCCCTTTTCGTTTTTAATTTTTTTGTCTGATTATTTATTTGCCACCATTTAGGTTACATCATGTGGACATGTCTTCTGCAAACCTTGTTTGATTGATTTTGGTGCTAGCATGGGACAAAACTCCTGCCCTTCATGTTCAAAGCCACTTACTGTTGATTTCACTACCATTAAAGATGGCAAGGAGAAGAGTTCAAAAACGACTATTAAAGGATTCAGACCATCGAGTATTTTGAACAGAATTCAGCTCGATGACTTTCAAACAAGTACAAAAATAGATGCTTTGGTATGTGAAGTTCGAAATACCCCCCCCCCCCCCCATCTCATTAATGAGAGAAAAAAGTATATAAAAAGAAATTTTGGCACTAATGAATGAAGATAAATGCATTTTCTTTTCGCTTTTATCTAATTAATTTTCTGATTGGTAAATGGTGTTTTGGAGAAGTCTTTGGGAGATTGAATGTATTTGAAAGTGTGATGTATTAGGAGGGAAGTTTATTGAAGAATGTGATATATGAATTGAGAAGGGGTTTGTTTTTGAGAAACACAAAAAAAAAAAAAGCCTGTTATTCTTCACTTGGAGGATTTCAGTGATTACATGTACAAATGGGTATTATTTCTGAGTAGCCAGCGATTGATATTGTGACAAGTTAAGTCCATATTCCATTAGCCTATTTCTTAGTCCTTCATTGGTCTTTAACCTTCACTTCTGTCACATTCCTTCATTGGTCTTAACCTTCACTTCTGTTGTACTGCATCTCTTTTTAGTCATACACTGTCACCAGCTCAAGTAATCCTTCTTGTTGGTCTAGGATCTTGGTACTGCACCCTGTATCAATAGGGATGGCAAAATGACCCGTCCCGATGGGTACCCGCCCTGCCCAGCCCCGTTTGGGCCGCCCCGCCCCGTGACCCGTGGCGGGGCGGGACGGGTCTGGGTCTCACCTCCTCCCCGTGGGTAACCGCCCCGCCCCGCCCGTGCTATTTTTTTTTTAAAATATATTTAATGTATATTTTACATGTATATTATATAAAATAATATAGTTTTATGTATTTAATATTATATTTAACATATATAATGACAAATTTTATAAAAAATATGTATTTATAATACAAAATATAATATTAAAAAAATATTAATAATATAAAATATAAGATAAAAATGTAAAAAAAATAAAAAAAAATCAACATAGGGCGCCCCGCCCTGCGACCCGTGGCGGGTCGCCCTGCCCTGCCCCCGTGGAGTGGACGGGGCGGGTATGGGTATTGAGATGCCCGCCCCGCCCCATTGCCATCCCTATGTATCAACGATTTTCTATTTCAATGCCGAGTTTTTTGGTTTTCGTGTTCAGTGGGATTTTTCCTGTTCAGTGGGGTGGGTGGGTCAGAGGATTGTGGTTGTGTTGCCCTTTGCATTGCAAGTGTCTCTGCCTCCTGTCTCTCTATTTCTGTGTTAACATTTTTATGTTCTAGAAATTGAAAAGTGGTAATAAAAACTGGTAATGGAGAAATTTTAGTATGAAATGAAAAGATAGTCCTTGACCCAAATGGCAGGCAATCTGAGGTTTTTCTAGTTTTCTTTGAAAGAATTCTTTTAAATGTGCACTGTTTTACATATATTTTTTTCAGTTAAGTTTAATGCAGTATTTTGGATCTGGATTTGAATGAGGAAAACATTGAGAAATCATTTATCATTCTTTGGTTTTAGATTAAAGCATGACGGAAGAGTTGCAAAAACTTAAATGTGATAATAATTTTGATTATACATCTATTTTGAAACTTTCCTTCATTTAGTTCTTAGTTTTTAATTGTATCTACAGAGATTTTAATATCAATATGTACTTTTCTAAGAGAAAAATATGCGTAATTTTGATTTCCGTTATTAAACATATGGTAAGATTTCATCTTAGTAGACGTTGCCATGAAATGAGGCTGATAAATCCCCCTTCACATAATTTATGCATTCTTGGAGTTGGTGCTCATGTTTCATAAGCTTGTCCAGGTCATGACTATTTCACATATTGATATATCAGTTATTTCCTCCTGACTAGGTGTGGAACTATGATAAGTTTGCCATCTGATTTTGAAGATGGTAGTTCCCCTTTACCTGGGCTGGTCGGGTCTAAAAATGAAAAGTATAATTTGCACTTTCAAGATGGCAACTGGAATGAACCTAGTATTGAAACAGTTTACTTCTCATTTCTATTTTTTTCTTTTCTCCAAGTGATTATTCAAGTTACTTACTAGTATTATTTAAAATGTGTAATTTGTGAACATGCATTATAAGGATATGGTAAAGCTTTCATTAAGTGTATTTTTAGCTAATATTTGTTGATTCTCCAGTTGGTCATGTAGTGTGCATTCTATTCATTAATCTGTTGTGTTTGCTTATTTCGAAAATACTTAATTACAGAGGGAAGAAATCAGAGGTATGGTTGAAAGGGACGGTTCTGCCAAGGGAATTGTCTTCAGCCAGTTCTCATCTTTTTTGGATCTCATACATTATGCCCTTCAAAAGGTACACCATATGTGAAAACTTGGTTTTCATGAGTTTTGCGGCAAGGAAAAACTATGTAATGAGTTGCGCTTCTTTTCAGTCTGGAGTGAACTGTGTTCAATTAGATGGGTCCATGTCCATGGGAGCAAGAGAAACTGCTATTAAAAGATTTACTGAGGATCCTAATTGCCGAATTTTTCTAATGAGCTTGAAAGCAGGAGGTGTTGCCCTCAATCTCACAGTAGCATCACATGTAAGACTCTTTGTTTTCTGTAATGCGGAGATGATTGTATACAGTTATTGTTCTCTTTTTCATGCACCTATTAATGCATGTGTTACATTGTCGTAACTCCTGTATTGATTGAATGATTGTTTTTATATCAAGGGGTTTTGTGTGGAAAGTAATTACGTTATTGTTTGGCACTTCCATTTAGAGCCCTCTCATTTCTAAAGCACAAGATAAGCACACACACAAGCAAGGGGACATGATCTTCCTTATTATTTTAAACACGTCTGAGTTGATTAATTAAGTCTGATGTTTTTAAACAGATATTTCATCAATCTCTGTAAATGATTTTTTTTGTCATACTGCTTAAATCGATTTGTGTGTTTGTCTATTGGATGTTGCCAGGTTTTCTTGATGGATCCTTGGTGGAATCCTGCAGTGGAACGGCAGGCACAGGATAGAATACATCGTATTGGCCAATTTAAACCAATCCGGTTAGTCATTGAGTTGTGCATTCCCGACTATTGCCCTATAATCTTATGGTCACACATATTTGTTTAAAGAGAGTAATGGTTTGATTCTATTATTTTTTTTCTGTTTTTAGGATTGTGAGGTTTGTTATTGAAAATACTATCGAGGAGAGGATATTGAAGTTGCAGGAGAAGAAGGAACTAGTGTTCGAAGGGTAAGCTTGCAGTTCTTTATGTTACCTCAGATGAAATATTTAGTACTCGAACAAGAAACTAAAATTTTATCTGCTCGTGTATGGAAAAATACATGGAGAAGCTTAAAATAAAGCATGGTTTCTGATATAGTTGAGTTTGACGATTATAATCCGATCCCTTTATAATTATCTGCTGGTAGTATAAGAATGTATCTCTCTCTATATATATATATATGTTATATGTGATGTATATATATTTACTTGCCTATATATTTGTTCATTAACGAGGCTATTTTACTGTAGGACTGTGGGTGGATCTTCAGAAGCTCTGTCAAAACTATCAGAAGCTGATTTGAGATTCCTGTTTGTTACCTAAGCTGGATCAATCTGTTCGACAAGGATTTTTGTTGCTTATATCTGTAGTAAAAAAAACTTTTGTTACCCAAATTGATATAGTTTTGTTTTGAAAACAGCTGCTTGCAGTAAATTGATCTGCAATTATGACACTAAATGAAGGGATCACTGTCTGTGTCATGACTTTTTGAAACATATAGATTCGTGCAATTACATGAAATTCCATTAGGGTGACATGATCAGATCATCACTTCGTCTATGTTTCCACATTTTAAGGACAAACCACGGCGAAAAAATGTTATTTTTACTGCGATGACACTAATATTTTGACCTTAACTCTATGTTGAAATTGATACTAATTAGTGTATATGAAGTTGGCGTCATTAATAAATTAGTCCGCACCAGTTGAAGGGTAAATGCTATAGATAGTTTCAAAACATCGAAATGCAGTGAGTTTCGACTAAAATAATTTAGATTCCAGTTGAAATGGAATTCGGAGCGAATTATTGTACATTTAGCAATAATTTCCGTGGATTATAAAGTCTCACATTTTATTATCAATTGTTTAACGTTAATTGATTGATTTTGGTCGAAAGTAGACTAGAATTAATATGGATTGACATATTGGGTTCTTTTACAAAATTTTACATCGACCATATTGCATTAATTAGCATACATATTGGCATTTCCATTTTCATCACCACCGTTGTTTTCCTTATTCATAAATTTAAAAAATGACTTCATAACAAGAAATATTGACATGGCATTTAGGACCAAATTTTATGTACGTGAAATTATAACATTATGTACTTAGAATTCAAACTAAAGTGAGAAAGAAACTCATCGTTTGCGTTTATTGCAGGGAAAAAGGTTGAGGGGACAAGGGTTCCTAATTAAGTGCAGATGCTAATAGTGTGAGGAGGTCCAAAGTGTTGTACTTGTACCAAGACCGCAAAATATAAGTCACCATCATTTTTGTCATTCATGCAAATTTGGTGAGGACATGATCCTAGGGCTTAAATTATGGTGCAGAGGAAAATGGCCATATTTATTATTCATGTCATATCTCATGTACCTTATAATACGTCCATACTATGGTTGACAATGGGGTGAAGGTAACTTTGAAGAAATAAAAACTAATTTTTTTAATAATAATATTATTATCTATAGTGTTAACATATCGTAATGTATCGTGTTCATTATAGAATCATCAGTGAAGAAAGCTTCTAAAATATGTTTACCCTTACTTGATTTGGGGTTTATAAACGTGGTAATTGAACTGATTCTTTAACAAATGTCTGAAATAAATAATACTCATTAGATATTTTCACTTTGTAAGTCACTATATGACATAATTAAAAATTGCCATTGCATAGAGTTGGTTAAGGCTGAAGGAGTTGACTTACAAGCTCCTTTGGAAGACATTGTTTCATATGAACTATTGTAATATTGAAATAATGCCATATATATGTAAATATTATAATCAGTGTTTTAGAAATGGATGGATGGTCAATTCATCTTGCTATGGATTAGTGGTTCCATAGGTCGGACAAATCCAACCGTTGGCCCAAATCAGTTGAAAAAAATTGTTATGATCTGTAAAATGATTATATTATGGTTTAATTAATGTAATGCATCATAAATGTAAAAAAAAATCAATTAATAACAAACTAAAAGAATATACAATAACGCCAAAAACTCAAATAATCACACACACACACACACACACACACACATATATATATACACAAAATACCTAAGTTTAAAGCTTTTAATCATCCTAAAAAATAAATAAATAAATTAAAATAATCATAAATATAAAAAACTTGGGTTACACTATAATAATTTTTCGCGATTTTGGCGTGTTGGACAGTTGTATCCACCTTTTGGATAAGGAAAAAAGGGATAAGGCTAGAATAATATATTATTATTATTTTCCTTGCTGATTTATCCTTCTCGTTTGTTTTCTTTAACTTATGCAAAATCTATTATATTTAGCCTTTTTCTTGTTTGATAGACGAGTAAATACATTATTCATCATATATTGATTAATTAATTAACAATTATTAGCGATGAAAATTAAACTATTATTAAAGGAGAAAAATACTAATACTTATAGTGGGATTCAGATAATGTCATAATTTTAGATCATAGTTTTACTATTTGAAAAAACTATCATTATTATTTGGCTTATTTAGCACCCTTGTGGGCATGACGCACAATGTGGGCTTTTTCAAAAAAGTTGCCAAATTGAGGTACTAAAATACAATAGGATAGAACGTGAAACTTGCTTCAATCACCCATTACATAAGCCACATCTTTTTATTCTTCTTCTTTTTTTTTTTTTTCCTTTTTCTTATCAGATTAAAATAGACAAATGGGAAGAGGAAAGTTGGCGATGGTATGGGCTGCGTGAACCTTCTTCCAAGCTGATAACTAGGGAACATTATTTATCTCCGAATTGAAATATGATTCTCAATTGGAGAGTTATCAATACAATATATGTATGTATACATTTTTTTAATAAATAAAAATATATAAAAAGAAAGAAAAAAGTCCTGATCACAAGCCGATCAGGTAGCAAAGGAAAAAAAGAAAAACAATGCAAAGATTCAGGAAAAACCACAAAAATAACTTAAAAACGCAATTTGAGTGAAGGGCGTTTCTGTCTCAAGGACTTTCTAGTGATATTGTCCTTTGTTGTTTTTGCACGTGTTCGAGTATCGTCTTGATGGTTTGATGGATTTTGTGGAATGTCGGCCCAGGATCCTCGAGCTACAATGTCCATATTCTTCATAGTTTCTGAGGAAGCACATGGGTGAATGACAAGTGGAGTAGTTGAAGAGACGCCTAGCTTGGTCTTTAAAGCTTCTGATTTGTGATGTTCTTCTTCATCTTGCTCTTCGTCTTCCGCCATATCGGACCACCTCTTTGGGACTATTGCCGCCATGGCTTGAAAGCTCTGTGAAAGATCAGTCGAATTAAAACTTTTCGAAGGATCACTAGGTGTTAACACGTAATTACTAATAGGGTTACAGTTATTCACTGTCTCAATGGCCTTATTTAAGTCAGTCTTCTCTTTGTCGACCAACTGATCAGCCTGCACCTGATGATGAACAGTATTTGATGGTTGCGGTTCGTAGACCACCAACGAACGCTCCTTGTTTCCTTGAGCATCTTTATCATTGTTCTTAACCGTCAGGATGTCTCTATTGCCATGTAATTCTCCACCATTTTGTTAAAAAAAATTAATGCACAAATAATATGTGAGTTTATATTACCTTTAAAGTGACGGAATACAAATCGATTATAGAACAGTAGTTCGTCTACAAGCCTCCCAAGTGTTTATGAATGTAACCACGAACGACAACACATTAGGGTTCTTCGCGCTTGAATCGTCATAACTTCCACCAATTTAATTAACACCCTAAAACCCTTGGATTCATGCATAGCCATCATGCATTCTATTTATTGCAACTGTTCCGACTTATCTCAAATATATATGCAACCTAATGCACCAACTAGTTGAGAAGTAAATGTTTAGATATGGAGTTCGAAACAACATTCGCACTGTCCTGAACGATTTATTTGTGTAATCCTCCAGGATTCAACGGAAAATATGAACAACAATACCACAGGAATAATGTAACCCAACAAAAACCCGAGAAGAGAATGGTGTGGTTCTGATATTGTTCTAGTGTTCTACTTATTATCTGAAATCGCGAGCCCACCTTATTCACTTGGCCCATTACTTAACCCATTATGTCCTCTCATTAATTTTCCTATGTGGGATAGAAAAAGTCTTTTGAAACACCCCAACTCATTTAATACAACAGTATATAATCCATTTTAGCATTTAAATCAATTCCTTGATAGATCTATTAATATGATTTTGGCTGCACAATATTTTGACCAATTTAAAGATAACAATTAATATTTTTTTCTGAAATGTCTATATATATAAATTGTGCAAAAGCTGCATTTAAATGATTACTTTAGTAACAACTTTTCAATGTAATGCTACCTATGTAGTGCATTATTTGCATGAAAAAGTCCACCGAAAATAAGAAGAATTTGGAAGCAAGCCCCATAAGCGACTTCTAAATTTAGCAAAGACAAGCAGCTATGTTTTTGCGAGATTGCGGATAAAGTAGACTTAGTCCTATTATATGATATACTAGTCCATTATACTATCCAACTGGATTATCATTCACATATATATGATGGCTTATAATCAAGAGAAAATTGCACTTTTGGTCCCACCAGATTATATGAGTTGCACTTTTGGTCCCAAACGATTTTTTTAAGCATATTTAGTCCCATATAATTCAAAAGTTGCAATTTTAGTCCCAACACTAACGGAAAACTTAACTGGCCGTTAACTCTATTCTTACGGGACCAAAAGTGCATTTTTTTCGTAAATTAATTAAAAAAAGAAAAAAAAATCTGAAAATTTATCAAACAATTTTAAAAATTATAACAAAAATTTAAAATTATTTTCAATTTATTAAAAAAAGATATAAAAAAAGTCCAAAAAAATTTAAATTCTAAAAATTAAAATATAAAAAATATGATGATTTGTTTAAAATAATTGAAATTATTTTCAAATCCCGAAAATTACAAAAACAAGAAATGTGAAAATTGTTAAAAAAAACTATACACTGTTTTAAACATCTGAAATTTATTTAAAATATTTCAAAATTCTAAACTAAAATAAAAACTCAATATTATTTTCAAAAAGTTACTTTTAAAAAGATATATAACTGGATCTTTTTGTAATTAACTAAACCAAGTGGTAGTTTTTGTAATTATCCCTTACACTATAAACAACGAAGAATAGGTTTTAAGCATCAATTTTTAAGAGAAAAACAATGGTAAGGTGTTACTTGGCTATTATTCTCACTTCTCATCATGTCAAGAGAATTTACTAGGGGCGCCAATTCGGGTCATCAGGTCGGGTTCGTGTTTGGTTTCGGGTTATGCTTAAAATACATTAAAAGTTGATGAAAATTTAAAATTACTACATTTTTAGACAAATTAGTAACATTGTATCGGGTTCGTATTAGTCGTGTTCGGGTTCGGGTTTCTGTCAGTATTTCGGGTCGGATTCGTGTCGGGTTATCGTATCGTGCAAGCATTGCCACCCCTAGAATTTACCATTTATAATATTTAGGCCAGATGACACAAGATTTTTAAAATAGACAAAAGTAAGAGGAAGTAATGGAAGACAGAATATGTTATTTTTCCTCATGTGAAGTGAAGAATGTACTACCAAAGCCAATATTTATCACAAAATTTGATCAACATAACACTTTGAAATTAAGAGTTTTCAAAACACATTCACAAACCAAGTGAGCAAATATGCCAATTGGTTGGAATATCCACATTCTAAGTTGACCATTCTACTACTAATACATAGAACCTTAATGCCTTAAAAAAGGATAGTACTTAACAAACTAACACCACAATTTGAGACTTAACAAGTCTACAAACCCAACAGTTTATCTTCCTAAATCTGAATTCTTCAAGATTGCATGGTGCCAACTTTAGTAAATGCTGGGCATGTTATTCCAAAGACAGGAGCCAAATTTCCAGTCTTGATTTGCTGCCCCTGTTGAGGTTGCAACCGGGTTGTACTCTGAAGCGTCGGGTTGACTTTCTATCGCGCGGTTTGTACCATTGCTCAAGATGGGTGATTCACTGCCATGTACTTCATCCCAATTTGGAATTGGTACAGATAATGGAAAATTGTCAAGAAGGTTCAATAGATCATCATCTATAGCGCTGTTGCCCTCTCCTGGAAACTTAGTTTCTGGACCTGTATCAAGCCACATTAAAACACGAGCAATAACATGTAAAACATTACTGAAAAAGTTCAATTTGGTAATATCGACCTATATCATTAAAACGAAGAGAATAATAAATAGTACTGAAAAAGTTCAATTTGGTAATAGCGGCATATATCATTAAAATGAAGATAATAACAAGCAGTACTGAAAAAGTTCAATTTAATAATAACGACATATGTCATTAAAACGATGCATTACTATGCTGATGTAAAAGTATCCCCTTAATTAAACATGAGTTCACTTACATCCCGGTTTTTAAGTATTCACCTACAATAATAAATTCACCATATACATGATAGTAAAACAATCACTATTATCAATAAATAAATAAATCCAATTTGAAATAAATTTTGACAACTATCCTCATTATTTATTCTTTATTGTAACGCAAAAATAACTTTTTAATAAAATATAGGGTCATCGGAAGCATGCTAGCATGGACCCCACTTTGTCAGAATAAAATGTCATAATTATACCATGTCATCACCATTGCACAATAATATTATTTTGACCCGTCTAACTCCATATAAGAATATTCCGGCCTATGCACTAGCGGAGAAAGGGGGCCATACTGGCCCAGTCCACGCCTATCTACGTCCAACCGGTGTTTAAAAAAAAATCTTAAATACTTTTTTTAATGTCATTAGTTCGCCTAGTAAAAAAGAACAAGTTTTGAGAAAAATTGATGAATGAGGAGACAAAAAATATAAAATAAAAAAAAAATCATACCTTCATAGTTTTTATCAAAGTTGACATTGTCATGGCCAAAACCAAAAGCTTCTCCCTTTTCATGCAAATTTTCACCTGCACCAATAAAAGAATCCTCTGTTTTTTCAGGGCAAGCCAAAGCCTGAGACTCCCCTAATAAATCTTCCAACAAACCACTCTTATTACATCGCTCAACCTCGTACTCCTCAGCACCATCACTTGAAGTTGTTGTCGCCATAACAAAATCACTAGAAGAAGCCGCCGGCGTAACAGCCGGCGATTGGATTGAAGGCAGCCCTAAAACCCCCATCTCAGGGCCCGTTTTGGCGCCATAATCGAGAGAATTATACCGAAAAAACGAAGGCATTGGCAACGGATTATTCGACGGGCCCTGATTGAAAAAGGGATTTGCAGATGAAGAAAATGACGAATTTGAGGCGGCCAATGTCAGGGCTAGGCTGCTGTTATTACCGCGGTAAAGCTTAAATTGTTGATTCACATATGGAGTGTTACTAAGATGGTTCTGTGTCGACGGAGAACTAAATGTGTCGTAAAATTGTAGAGAATTTGGATTTGAGGGGTGGGACGAGGCTAAAATGGATGAAAGTGAAGGTGGTGATGGTGATGAAGAATTTAGTTTTTGGTGTTTTTGATGTAACGCTATTTCTTGAGGGTAAATCGGTAATCCGGCACGCTGTCGGCGTTTTAGTCTGGTGTTCCAGTAGTTCTTGATTTCATTGTCTGTTCTTCCTGGAAGCTGTTTTGTACATAGGAAAAAAAAAATTTGGTGAATAAGACAGAGGATTTGTTTTCATAGAGACAAGTAACAAACAAGTGACATAATTTTTAAATTGAATTTAAGAGAATTGATATTTGTAGTTGAAAGTGATTGAAAAAATTATAGTTGCTTTAAATTACTTGAAATCAAGAAAACACACACACACATATACAAAAGATTAAATTGAATAAAACAGAGTTAATTGTAGGTGAAAGTGATTGTAACTCAGAAAAAGAAAAAGGAAATATTATAGACATATGGTATAAGAATGAAAGGCATATAATGTCATCTCAGACTAGCTGGTCGGTCTTGTGATCATCATACTTTTTTCTTTGTTATTTTATTTTGGCCTTCGGCCTTTTACTTTAAAAAAAAAAATGAAAGGCATATAATGATGAAAGATGAGAAAAAGAAAACCTGAGCAGCCATTCGAGCCCATTTACTGCCAAGCTTAGCATGAAGCTCAACAATGAGTTTTTCTTCGTCAGGAGTGAAAGCACCTTTCTTGAGATTAGGCCTCAAATGGTTAGCCCATCTGAGCCGACAGCTTTTGCCACATCTCATCAGCCCTGAATTCCTCTGAACTGCATTCCAGTTCCCCTCGCCGTGTTTTTTAACGTACTCGACGAGGATCATGTCCTCCGACGTCGTCCATGGCCCTTTTTTTAACACATGTTTGCTCTTTGCGCCTGACGGGGAATTTCTTAAACCTCCAGATACATCAGGGGCCATCAAATTTTTTTTTTCGAAAAAAAAAAAGAATCTTTAGTGTTGTTCTTGTTTTGTTTTTTCTCAATTGTGATGAAAGATTAATTACAGAGGTTTGGAGATGGAGGAGAAAGAAAGAAAAAAATGGAAGTGAGAGAGAAAGAGAGGTTGTGGGACCAAAGTTGAGTAGGAAAAATGGGGGCTGTGTGTGTGAGTGTGAGTGTGAGATTTATAGGCGAAACCTTATAATTCGGCCCCGGGTTGAAAGCTCCTCCATTTACAATTTGTCCATTGGAATTTTGCTAATGCAAGATTTTGAAACAATTGGGGGGGTGGGGGTGGGGGTGGGGGGTGGGGTGGGGGGTTAATTGTGTATAATGAAATTTGTCCTAACATGTATCATTGTGTTTGCATGTTTTTTATGACCATGGTTTCCCTCCTCGAATTGCGACAATTTTCGACACGGTATTTTAACGTGTTTACTCGATGAGATTCTAGTAATTCTTAATCTTTCACATGCATCGTGCTTCATATACTCCAAATTCACTTCTGTAATATAGAATTTTATTTTTACTTACCTTTTATTGGTGCGGTATAATAATTTCATTTAACGTTTTGTGGTGTTATTGTTTGTGTGCAAACATTCGATACTGAAAATTCTACCAAGCGAATTATGCGTGTTGCATGTCTTGTGTAAGCGATTGAATTGAATGGACAGGATTTTGTTTACTTAAATCTACTTACTTTACATATGTTAATAAAATAATTTACTTACTGATACAACCTAGATATGCCGTATTAAATTGGATCAATATTATTTGGGCTTCAATATTAAAAATGGACCCAAATACGAATATGGACTCTATTAGGGCTCTACTTGGTAGAATCTTAAAATAAAAATATAAGAGTATTCTATTCTCCTCTCTTCTACATTACTTCTTGACATGAATTATTTTCCTTTGAGAGAGTTCTGACCTGAGCATCGGAGAGGATACGCCGGAGCAACCCTCCAGCCCCCTTTTGTGCAGGTTAACGATGGAGTTCAATCGGAGCATGAATCTGGAGGAGAGTAATTTTGGGATCGACCACTTACAATATAATGAGCAATTTTTATTGTGATTTTATCTGAAAAATTCAGTAACAAGTTAAAATAGGACTATAGTTCTGAGATACATAACAGATTAAGCACCACAAAACCTGTAATATATATTGCAAAAAACAATTTAAATCTGATATCATAATTGACCTTTTATTTCACAACTAAAATGTTTTAGTAAACACTTAGCAATATTCTTGCTCAATGAGAATTGGGGTATTTTTGCTAAACTCTAAAGCCCTTTTTTTGTGTATATTGTATCAATATAATTGCAAAATTATTTTTGAGATTTAAATTTTTTTCATCTAATCTCTATGATTGCATGCCAACTTCATTTCCAATAAAAAAGAGGAGTGAATTGATAATTAAGAAATGCCCTTGTGTTAAGTGATAATACAACCAAAATTATATTCCTGCCTAATATTTTGATTATATCTCAAATTAACCCTCAATTGTTAGAGTACATGTTTTAATTATCTAAAAGCACCACCATTTGTAATTTCTTAATGTAGCATGTACTTGTAAATGCTCAGCTCTAAAAATAATATTCTTACTATTTTTATTCACTAGTAAAGTGCACGTGCGTTGCACGTGGACCATAGAAATTTAATAATTTAATTAGAAATACATTATTGATATAATTTTATTTATCTTATTTTATTATAAAAGTTATTCATATATATCATAGAATTCTGGTGAAACATAGTCAAAACAATCCGGACCCAAAA
Source organism: Rehmannia glutinosa (assembly GCA_016081115.2). Taxonomy (NCBI): domain Eukaryota; kingdom Viridiplantae; phylum Streptophyta; class Magnoliopsida; order Lamiales; family Orobanchaceae; genus Rehmannia; species Rehmannia glutinosa. The sequence goes on along the minus strand of CM071929.1, from coordinate 54,218,162 downwards.
TTCATGTCATAGAATCACAATGAAATTGTAATAGAAATGTATTTAGGTGATTTTTTTGTTTAGGATGCATGACATTGTGTAACACATCATCTACTTTCAAAGGTTTGACATTATTTTTTATAAAGAAGCTTTGTAATCCTTACATTTCCAAAAATTTATGTCACCTCTAAAATATTGATACCACAAATAAAACCAAAGCCAACTATGAAAAAGAAAAGGGGGCTCTTCTCTAACTAACGGTCGAAGCCAATTGATTGACAACTTTTTATACACTATTCATAACAATAATTTATCAACTTATTAAATATCATAAAAAAGACATAAGAGGAACTTAATTAGAGGAATTGTGTGCTTGAGATCAATATTTTGCGATCATACTAATATAGATAACTATCAACGGAAGTTTAAGTTCTGATACATGTAATTTTGAAATTACATACTATACTTTAAAAAGAGAATATGTAATAATTTCAAACATGAGCTCCAAAATGCAATCACTTTGAGCATTTAAAAATTGGAAATAAGTTAGCACAATTAATCTTTTACTAAGTCATGCCATTAAACCTTTTGAAACTCAAAATTAAAACAAATACATAGGCATACAACACTCAACCCTCTTTGCTTCATATTTGAATAGGTTTCCACAATGTGCTAAAATGAGGGGAGCATCTTGAGTAATCCGTCTTGACACAAATGCAGAGAAGAGTGAAGCACCAAACATTTATTATTCTGATACTCACGAATAACGTAACATGTATTACTATAGAAGATCTTCTAGGATGATCATTTTATTTTAATGATAATATAACAAAGGCTTTTGGAGTAACTCACCTTTTGAACCCAATGACCATAATCAACCAAGTCCTTAGGTATGTGTTCTCTTTTGATTAAGCAACAACTGTTATAAACAATATTTTACATTCTTGAAATACTTAGAACTATTATAAAACTCCATATAAAAGTTGACCGCAAATAATGTGCTTGCATAATAATTCTTGAGCTTATGTTCGAAAAAGCAACAGTTGTAATTAAACATTACGACGACCAAAATAACCAAACGACCTAAAAATAAACTAAAAGGACTACACCCAAAACAATACTTCATTTGAGGTTATTCTTCCAATTGCATGGAACAGAAACCCAATTCTTTGTTGTGGTCACTGAGTCTGACATTGATAACCCAATTTTCTATCATAGACATTCAAACCAAAGTTGAAATCAAAATGTAGGAGACATACATCATATATCTAATTGTCAAACATTACCATATAAACAACAATACATTAGGCTAACTATCTCATGAGATCGTTCACTATAATCACAAATATACTTTAAATGAAAATATATATACATATACATAGAACTCAAAGATTAGATATAGAGTGTACTAAAATCTAATTCATCTAAGCTGAACAAATTTCTATCATTGTTTCAAAAGGTAAAACAGGGATGAAGCATCCAATAAATTATATAACCAAATCTAAACACATGATCTTATAGTTCTATAACTTCACACTTTCTAACAAACTCGATATAATTTAACTTTGATTATATAATTATATTAATATAAAGCTAGAAAGTCTAATCTTAGAACATACTCTTGATTTTATTTGCTCAAGCACCATTAAATATGCCAAAAGGTTTTAAGCTGTGTATTAATGTCTAACCAAAGTCCTAACCCCCATCCTTTAAAACCATCATCACCATCAAGTTTCCTTTCAGTTCCAAATTGTAAAATTGTCACTCCCCAATTATGTAGACAACAACAGCGACATAATTACCTCATGTTTAAGACTAATACTTTTGCTCTAGTAGTCGGCAACTAACTGTAAAAAATTAATCTCAATTAAAGTAATCTATATATGTGAACACCACCAACATCCACATAATGCAAATAGCTCCAACCTTATCTGAAAATTGATTTTACATAAAATATTCTTTGATAATGTGTCAAGAGATACCATTTTGCAAATATTAGCAAGATATTTAATTTAACTACAAGAATCGAAATACGAACTTGGGAAACACAAAAAAGAAATCTCATTAATAATTTTGACCGAAAGCAACATCCGTCATTTGGAGACGATGCGGGCTGGTTTTTTCTTCGATGTCATCAGTTTATAGCAAAGGAATTTGATTTTCAGAATATTAAGTTACCATCGACTCAAAACAAGAACCCCTTTGGTTAGTTTAATTTGGTTTGTGTATTTAGAAAAAAATTCACAAAAACATTCAGCACAACAGATGCAAATGCAAAACCCAATACAAGCCATTATCATGAAATATCATCATAGTAAGACTAAGGACAACAAACAAATGGTTTTGGCTATCTAACTGATAAGAGTGCCAGTAGATAATAGCAGCAAAAAAAAAAAATCGTTAACCATGTTCCCTATAATTTAAAACCACTAAAGACTACCCCATATTACATTCCAACAACATTGATATTGATGAGCAGGTGAAAAAAGGTTCTCTTTCATTCATTCCCCCCCCCCCCCCCAACTTCAAAGAGTAGAAATATTCAGTACTTGTTTTGCAAGTTAAGTGTCAATGGATTATGTATTATCATTTTACCCAATATTCTACAAACCAAATTTACACTATTTCGTGGAAAAATATACAAAATTCAACAATTTTATTCTTACAAAACCAATCTCTGAATTCGCAACTTATAGTAACAGGGAAACATTCATGAACAAAAAATACCTAGGAAAACAAACTGGAAATGTACCAAGCTTGATTTGAAATTCTTGACAAACTCGCCATTCTTAATCAACACCAGAATCTTGCTGGAACTCTGGTGCTCCAATTCCCTCGGCCCCTGAACCACCTCCACAAAAAATGCGTTTATCACAAATAAATCAATCCTAATTTACGACTATGAGTAAACTTTAGAATCTGGGGATGAATACGCTAAACAAATGCATGTCGGCCAAACCCTCCCCCAAGATTAGATAAATCAAAACAAAACTCACAATATAACGCAAGCAGTAACATTCAAAACCAAGTGCTCGGGAAAAAAGAAAGAGGCCGGACAAAATCCAACAAAATAAATAAAATCAAATAAATAAACTATGATTTTACTACTAACCTGGTGAAAATCAAGTTGTTTAGTAAGTGGAACTCCGAGTTTAGCCATAGAAGTCTGCCCGTACAATCTAGGGTACTTCTGAATACATCTATACTGCTTCTTCTCAAGAGACTTAGCCAAATGATAGCTTATAGCTAAAAAGCCACCCTCAAAGCTATCCCATAAGAGAAATGTATGTTCTGCAAATGGCTATCACTCAACTCTTCCAATGTAATAATATTGATTATGATCATACTTGTTCAAAATCCTCACCAAATTACCTTTCACAAATACAAATGCTCATATGTATTCATGTTAACTATTAACCTAAATATACAAGAATTATGTATGTCTCCTTTACAAACAAATGTTTCACGAACATTACATGCTATACAAAATGGAGTATCAACACACACCTATGCTTTAATATGGACTTCTTGATTATTCCTACACAAAATTATTTGTAAATAGGCCAAGCATCTCTCTTACATGTATTTCCTTAAAAATATCTATCCACGATGGAATCACGCCACAAAATCAGACAACAAATGAGTGCTAGCAAATTTGTTCTGATTGTTCACTGGATCCACGTAATAATATTCCAATTTGTCGAGTACCATGGAAGACAATGCAACATCACTACCATTCGGTTGAATTACATCGACTATTGGCTTTAAATCTTTTTCACTTTGTTGTAATCCTAGTGCAACGGACTCTTGATTTCCCATTTTACTATGAGCAGACTTCTTTTATGAAGCCTTAATATCCAAAAAAAACCACCCGCGTTAACAATATGTTTGGTCTGCACATGAGCTGTTAACCCAAAACTAACTTTATTGCCCTGAAACACTTTGTTTGCACAGGAAATTATTAAAGGCCCTGAATCACTGGACTAAAATCGCCGATTGTCGTCTGAAGCAGGCGGGGCTCCGATTGATGTCGAAGTGTAGCCATTCGATTTTTCTATTGATCCTTGAATTTTCTCGTCCCTTGGTAATCAATTTTTCCCTTCGCCCTCGAATTTTCCCGGTTGTTGGTCCGCATCTAAATTATTTGATGTTTGCTTTTGAGTTCCCACTAAATTTCATTTTTGTGTTTACCTCTGTTGTCGTTAAGATTGGAGATTTTTTTCGCCTTCTTACCCGAACCAAATATGGCCACCTTGTAATCCAACTAATTCAAATGTTTGTTAGTTAAACCTTAGAAGGAGCATTAACTTTAAACACTATATATTTGGGTTAAAAACAAAAAATTGAAGATAAAATACATCATCATATGTCCACAATAGGAAAAACAAAATTATTAATAGGTATACCAAAAATCTAGCCCCTCCATAAGATTATAAGAACAAAGATTTTAAAATCTGACAAGATGATCACATATTAATAATGGTAGAAAAAAATATTAAACATTTAGTTGAATGAAATTCTCGACAAACTCACCACCCTCAATCATTACAGAAACATTTGCTGATTTAGGATTGATATAGATAGAATAACAAAAAAGAAAAACTTGAAGGCGAAAAAGATATCCAATCATCCAGATAAATCCCACATTAAATAGTGACTCCCACATTAAATAGTGACTACGGGAAGATCAATATCATTTTTCCAAAATATATAAAATGCTACATTGATTTAGAATAAAAAATCGCAAGAAAACCTATTAGTTTTCACCGAGTCAATTCGTAGTTTCAATACTGATAAAAACCATAAAAACTGCTAATCTAGTTTCTTTTCTAAAAAAACATTAAACTATAATTAAAGAACTAAAATGAATTTACCTTTGTCAACAACTTGAAAGCTGAGTTCATCATTCACCCCTCTTGACATAACCGCCATGGTTAGCAAAACCACCATAGCTGCCACCTCATCCACAAAAGCACCGGGAGATTAAGTTACGCTGATTCCTTTCTTTGAGAAGAATACAAAAGAGATTTGATTAGATTTAGATCAACCCGATTTCTTCGAGGCCCCTTTAATTCGTGTTTCCTTTTTGCCCTGATTTTACAGCCGTTCATTCTGGTGTTTCTATGCCTGCGGTATTCTATTATGAAAACCTACCCATAATCCTAAGAAAAAGATAAAGATTTGGTGAGACTAAAATCCTTTGAGATTCTTTTTCCTAGTTCGTAGATATCAGACTTGAGAGCGGAGGAGGAAAGATTTTTTTTTTTCTTCTGAGTGAACTGCCTGGATCTTTTTTGAGACTGAGCTTTTTTGAGACTGATGGTAAGAGTGAAACGGCTTTTCTATTTTCCTAACACCCGTTCCTTTTTTGACAACTTAACTTACAATTAAATTATGTTTTTTATATTAATAATAATAATTGAAATGATTTTTCAGCTTCTCTCACATGCCTATTCGTATTCTTCTGCCTCTATTGTTATGCTTTTAAACCTTTCCTACATAGTGTACATACATTAAATTGTTTCCATTAGAATTAATTAATTAATTAATACACTTAAGGGGCATTTTAGCCTAATCAAAATTTTGCAGAAACATTCATACTTTTTAAGTAGTAGAGATAGAGATAGAGATAGAGATAGAGATAGAGATAGAGATATGCAATTGACTAGTATTTTCATGATAAAATAAAAATTAATTTAGTGTTAGGAAAATGAAATTACAAAAACTTGTATGTCTACATTTGACATATTTTTTTCCTCTAAGACTTATGTTCTTAACTGCAAAGAGTTTAGCCATCAATTCTCTTTGAAAACAGCAAATAACACTTCAGTTTGTTAATTATTGTTAATAATAAGCCCCTTTATAAAAATGATTGTTACTTGTATACTACTAAGAGAACAAATCCCCACTCAAAAATATTTTGTGTATATTAAGAGGATGACTAGTACTCTAAGTCAGTTGCATGGAGACATTGATACAAACATTATGGACTACATAACTTAATTAAACAATATATTCCAGGCCTAGAGTATCTATAATCCAAGTATTTATGTGAAATTACTAAAAACAACCAATAACAATATTCTGGATATTCAGCCCAATATATTACATAGGGATAAAGTAATAGATCTCCAGTCTTATTTAGTCCACCTTTAGCTTTGAACAAACTTGCTTGTCTAACTCGCCAGCTACAATGAGCAAATAAAATAACCAAAACGGAAGGGGAAAAAAGGAAGGAAAGTGTGAGTTGAATACACAATCAAGTATTTTAAGAATTTTCTACTTAATCAATTATAAATTCAGAATCAATACAATAATGCAAGCAATATGAAATATAACTGATCAATGCAATCATACAACAGTAATTTGAAAACACATTTTATCAATAGGCAATTCTTGTATTTGCTAGACTCTATTTTCTTAAAAGAACTCAATTGTCCAAAAAAATTGATTGTTTTAGAATCTGTAGATACTAAATAGGATTTTTTTTTCAATTTTTTCTTTATTTGTTGGGGCAGAGTATTTCTCTGTTAAGTACTCAATTTTGTCATATATAAACCTTTAAAATAACTTATGTGGTTACTTTATATTAGTACAGAAGGTTAATACATGCAAACATGTGATATGTGAAATATATTGATGCAGAAAGACATAAATATTGCCATTCAAATTAGAAGGAACAAAAGATAGAATTAGTACTACCTCCAATTCAGGTTCTTCTGAACTTTGTCCAAAATATAACATACAACCAATTTCCAACACCATCCCAGAAGTTAAAATAAGCCCTTCTCCATGATTTCTTCACTAACAAAGAACCAACAACTCCCCAAAACCCAAATATGAAACCCAATATGATCGATATGCCAAATTCTTTCCAAAAAGATAAGGTCAAAAAACCATCATCATCATCTTTCTCATTGGTGGATGGGCCGGTCTGGGGCCTGTCTCCCGGGCACAACGCGAGCGGACGTCCACATAGTTCACTATTTCCAGCAAACACGGATGCATTGAAGCTCTGTAGTTGAGTACTTGATGGAATTTCGCCCGACAAATCGTTGTTCGCCAAATCAAGAACATCCAGATAATGTAATTGTCCCAAGCCAATAGGTATCCCACCCGAGAGATGGTTACTCGATAGATCAAGAACTTCTAGCATCTCCATCTGGCCTATATCCGTTTTTATACTTCCTGTCAAACTATTTCTCGACAGATTCAAGGAAACCAATCCCTTCAGACTAGAAAATATTTCTGGAATGTTCCCAACTAACCTATTGCTCGAAAGATCAATGAGTTTCAAAAGTCTCAGATTCTTGGTGTAGTACTCTGACTCCTGACCTTTCCACGAAACCGAAGCATAATCAACATACTCTTGAAAGAAATTCTCAACTACGGTAAAAACGTAACCGATGGCCGTGAAGACGACACTTGTCGTATTCTTTTCAACCAACCAAGTAAAATTGTCGAAACATGATGGAACATTTCCTGATATATTGTTTCTAGAAAGATCCAAAACTTGAATCTGAGTCAGGCTGCATATTTCTAAAGGGATACTGCCATGAAATCTATTTCCACCAAAGCTCAAATACCTGATAGATAAATTGAATACACCTACCCATGTTGGGATATTTCCAGTGAACATGTTATCTCCAATATCAATAAGCCCCAAATTCTCACAATTCCTCAAATTCGAAGGCAACTCCCCCGAAAAACTATTATTCCGAATATGCAACGTCTCGAGATAAAACAACGAACCCACAGAACGAGGAATTTCACCGGAGAAATTGTTGTTTGCCAAATTGAGATATTCCAGCTGTGTCATATTCTCCCAGCAGTTGGGAAGCTCCCCTGCCAACCGGTTATCGGAGAGGTCGATCACCATGAGGAAGTCGTAACTATGAACCGCGCATATAGTTGAAATCGATCCTGAAAACGCATTTTGGGAGAGCTGGAAAACCCGAGTACTCGGGGGAAACAATGGTACAGGGCCTGAAAAGTTATTAGAACTGACATCTATAAACTGAGTGGATTTTGATGAGAAATCGGGTATAGTGCCGATAAAATGGTTATGAGAGAGATTTAAGTATTGCATCCAAGGTGACAAATTAGTCCACAACCAATCAGGCACTTCACCTGATAAACGAGCACAAGAAAGATCCAGCCACGACAATTTATTCAGCGTTTTAAGCCATTCGGGGAAATGTGACCCCATTTTGCAGCCTGCTAAACTTATAGCATCCATTTGGGGAAATGGAGGACTCCAAACAGGGCTAATGTTCAGTATCAATGAATTGAAAGATAAATCCAGCACTTTCAGGTTGTGAAGTTCGGCTAAGTCGGCCTCGGAGATTATGCCTTCCATGGAATTAAATGAAACATCCAAATCTTCAAGATTGGGAAGCCGGGTAGTACTTGAAGGCAGCCTTTCTAGTTTATTGCCGCGAAGATACAATTTTCTCAGGTTTGCTGTGACATTAATACTATTGAATAACCGATCAATTGTGGAAGAATTGAGTTCGTTTTCGGACAGATCAAGATTCGAAAGAGATATAGAAGAAGAATTAAGATAAGGTGTAACAACATTAGTAATTCCACAGCCCTGCAGATGCAGTTCCTGCAGAGAATGGAACTTTAGTAATATTTGCTGTACCCAATCGATATTACTTAAGTTGATCGAATAACTCAAATCGAGTTGAGACAAGAAAGAGAGATGGGATATCCAACTCAGATTCTCAAACCTTATATCATAATTATGGGAGAGATCAAGTGTCCGTAAATCGGTAAGATTTCCTAGCTGAAAAGGAACATTTCCAGCAAAGTTGGAATGCCCCAGATTCAGGTGTTGTAAATTTTTCATCGAACCGATGAATTCTGGGATTCTATTCCCTCCAAAATTATTGTATGAAAGATCAAGTGTTTGTAAATTGGTTAGGTTCCCGATTTGAGGAGGAACATTTCCAGCAAAGTTGGAATCTCTGAGATTCAAGTGTTGTAAATTTGTCATGGAACCGATGAATTCTGGAATCCTAGTCGATCCGAAATCATTGCCACTCAGGTCTAAAATATTTAAATGATCATGCAATTCGATTAACACGGAACTAATCTCACCTTCCAAATAATAGCCACTTATATCGTCCCCGGGAAGTTGGAGTCCAATGACATGACCAGTGGTGTTGCTACACACGACACCCCTCCAATTGCAGCATTCTATGTTATCACTTCTCCACGACGAGAGAATATAATCATCGATAAGGCCTTTCTTGAATCTGAGAAGAACTTGTCTCTCCCTCTCTATGCACCTTACTTCGCCTGAAACATAGACGAAAAAATCGTACTCCATGCAGAGTAAAACGAGGACAAGGAAATTAATACTGATAATTCCTTTGTGATCAATCATTTTTTATTTTCAGAAGGATATATATGGATTGAAACAGCTAATAAGTGGGATACTCTCAAATTTCAACTTAAGAATCTATTTAAAGACTTCACAATTTTATTTCAACGATTACAGTTTGAAGTTCAGTGATTATGACGTTAATATCAGAAAAGCTAAACCAAATCAAGTCCCACGATATAATGTTTTGCACATGTTGTTAGCCTTACGGAGAATGTTTTGCACATGTTACTCTTACATTAATTTCGTGGAAATTTCTTTCCAAACGTGACTTATATGTGAACACTTTTTAGTGATTGAAAACAGCAGTCATTTGAATCAGTCAACAATACAAGAAAATGATATAAGATAAAGTGTGATACATAATATTAAAATTTCATATATTTGTAGAAAGTCTAATACATATTTGCATATTTGATATATGAAATATATTGATGCAGAAAGACATTATAAGGAGCAACATGTAAAATTAGATAGTTATTTCCAATATCAGCTAATCCACAACTTTGTCCATAATACAGTTGTCTTCACGTACAACCAATTTCCAATACCATCCCAGAAGCTAAAATATGCCCTTCTCCATGATTCCTTAACCAACAAAGAACCAACAACTCCCCAAAACCCAAATATGAAACCCAATATGATCGATATGCCAATTTTTTTCAAAAACGATAACGTCAGAATGCCATCGCCATCGTCTTTCTCATCATCCCCTAATTGATTACTTGTCGATGGGTCGGGACCGTCTCCCGGGCACAACGCAAGCGGGAGCCCACAGAGTTCACTATTCCCAGCATATACAGATGCATTGAAACTCTGTAGTTGAGTACTTGACGGAATTTTGCCTGACAAATCGTTGTTCGCCAAATCAAGAACAGCCAGATAATGTAATCGTGCCAAGCCAATAGGTATCGTGCGAGAGCCGGTTACTTGATAAATCAAGACATTCTAACATCTCCATCTGACCAATATCATGATTCAAATTTCCTGTCAAACTATTTCTTGACAGATTCAACGAAATTAATCCCTTAAGAGATGAAAATGATCCTGGAATGTCACCAACTAACCGATTTCCCGAAAGATCGACAAGTTTAAGAAGTGTCAGAGTTCTTCTGTACTCTAACTCCTGACCTTTCCATTGAACTAATGCATAGTCAATGTAGTCTTTAACAATATTCAAACTCGAAACATTGTAGTCCGTAAGCTGGAAGCTTATCCCAATCATGTCGCTATTTATATTACTCTTATCAACCAACGAACCAAAATTGTCGAAACATTGAGGGATTTTTCCGGAAAAATTGTTTCTAGACAGGTCCAACATTTGGATCTGAGTAAGACTGCATATTTCGAAGGGATACTACCGCGAAATCTATTTCCACGAAAGCTCAAATCGTCATATCCGGGAAATTCGCACCTACGATCCATCCCGGATTTTCCCTGTCAACCTGTTTCCTCCAATATCAATCATTCTCAAACTACTGCAATTTTGCAAAGTCGACGGCAACTTTCCGGACAAATTATTGTCGCGCAAGTGCAATGTTTCGAGCTGCAACAACGACCCCAAACCATGTGGAATTGCACCAGAAAAACTATTGTTGCCCAAATTGAGAATATGCAAACTACTCATTTGCTCCCAGCAGTTCGAATCTCCCCTGTTAATCGGTTACTGGAGAGATCGAGCAACGCGAGTGCGCCATACGAAACGTTGCATATAGACGAAATCGGCCCTGAAAACATGTTCTGGGAGAGCTGGAAAATCCAATTACTGGGAGGAAACAATGGTACAGGGCCTGAAAACTTGTTATAGCTAACATCTATACTTACAAACATCATTTCTGGTGAGAAATCAGGAATTGTGCCACTAATTTGGTTATGTGACAGATTTAAGTACTGTATTCCAGGAGACAAATTTCTCCACAACCATTTTGGCACTTCACTTGAAACACCAGCATTAGAAATATCAAGCCATGAGAAACTTCTCTGAGTTTTAATCCATGTCGGAAATCGCGGGCCCGTTTCGCAGCCGGCTAAATTTATAACATCCAAATCAAAATCAGGGATCCAATCAGGGCTAATGTTCAAAGCCAATGAATTGAAGGATAAATCCAGGACCTTTAAGTTTCCAAGTTTCTTGAAATTAGCCTCAGAGATAATTCCTTTCAAATAATTAAAAGAAACATCTAAAAATTCGAGTTTCGAAAGCTGGCCAAAACTTTCAGGCACTGATCCTGTAAACGTGTTACCACGCAGAGACAATTGTCTCAATTTATAAGATTTCATCAATTCGGGCAGTGATCCTGAAAGATTATTATATGCTAACAATAAATTCTGCAAATGGCTTAAATTTTTCAATGATTTTGGAATTTCACCTTCTAGCATGTTACGTGAAAGATCAAGATACTCGAGAAAATTCAATTTTGCAAATGCATCTGGAATTTGACCTTTTATTCGATTATTCGACAGGTATATTTTAGTAAGACTCGTGCTTACGTTAAATAACCAGTCGAATGTCGAGGAATCGAGCTCTGTGCTGGTCAGATCAAGAATAGAAAGTGATTTAGATGATGAATTAATTAGTGAAGTAGATTTAAATTCCGGAAAGTAAGAATATTGCAAGTACAATTCTTGCAAAGAAGGAATGTTCAGTATATTTTGCAGCCAATTGGGATCACTTATGTTGCAATAACTCAAATCAAACCGAGACAACAAAGATAAATGAGAAAGCCAGTTTAGATTTTCGGACAATAAATCATTAGACGAGAGATCAAGTGTTTGTAAATTGGTAATATTAATTACCAATCTGAGGAGGAACAATTCCAGAAAAATTGGATTGCTTGAGATTCAAGTGTTGTAAATTTTTCAATGAACCGATGAATTCTGGAATTTTAATCCCACCAAATTCGTTTCCACTTAGGTCCAAATTTTCCAAGTGGTGCAAATCAAGTAATGAAGAACTAATCTTATTACCTTCCAAGTAATAGTCACGTGACCAATTGCCCGGGAGTAGGAGGGCGGTCACGTGACCGGTGGTGTTGCTACAAAAAACACCATTCCATTTGCAGCATTCGTTTTTCGTGTTTTCGACGTTTTCAATTCGCCACGATGAAAAAACTCCACCGTGATCGATAAGGCCTTTTTTGAACGTGAGAAGGGCTTCTCTTTCCTTTCTTATGCAAGTTACTTTTGCAGAAGCAAATGCAAAATCATATTTCATGCATAGTAAAACAAGGGCAACTAGGAAGTTAATAATAATATTATTTCCTTCATGATGTTCAATCATTTTTTTTTCTTGGAATTTTTTTGGGATAATTGAGTGGGATACTCTCAGCTCTCTCTACTTAGTCTATTATTTAATGACTTTCCGAGCTGTTGTTATTGTGCGTGCCTTAAATTTCAAAGATGATGGCTTTGAACTTTAGTGATTGTGGCGTTGATGAAGCCCCATTTCAGGGCTTTGAGACCTTGTTGACTTGCCTAAAGACTACAAAAGTCTTAATTGAGTGTAAAATGGGTGATCAAGACTTTGTTAACTATTGAACGAACGAGTGTGATTAGATATAAGATGAAAATGTGCTGATGATAGTTGACGTTGTAGTTTTTTTAGTATAATAGTGATTAGATTTGATTGGTGATTTGAAAAATAAGAAAAAGTGAATATTATATTTGTGATTAGATTGTATAATAATGATAGTTGATGTGATATTTTTTTATTTAAATTATAAGTGGATGTGATTGATTATTTGAAAAATAAGAACAGTGAATATTATATTTTTTAAAAAAATTCACAAACAATCGCATTTTCATACAAAATTTTGTCCAAAAAGTGGAAGAAGTGAAAATATTTTCACATGCAAACACTCCCTTGATTTTCCATTTTGCAACCTCACGAAGCCTCACTCATGGCTTTGAGACCTTGTTGACTTGACTAAAGACTACAAAAGTCTTAAGTCTTAATTGAGTGTAAATGGGTGTTCAAGACTTTGTTGACTATTGTAAGAATGTGATTGGATATAAGATGAATATGTGTTGATGATAGTTGATGTGATAGTTTTTTTAGTATAATAATGATTATATATATTTAGTGATTTGAAAAATAATAGAGAATGAATAATATATTTGTGATATGATTGTATAATAATGATAGTTGATTTGATATTTTTTTATTTAAATTAAAAGTGGATATGATTGATGATTTGAAAAATGAGAAAAGTGAATATAGTATATTTTTTAAAAAATTTCACAAGCAATCGCATGTTCATACAAAATTTTGTCCAAAAAATGAAAGAAGTGAAAATATTTTCACATACAAACACTCCCTTGATTTTCCATTTTGCAACCTCATGAAGCCCCGCTCATGGCTTTGAGACCTTGTTGACTTGACTAAAGACTACAAAAGTGTTAATTGAGTGTAAATGGGTGTTTAGACTTTGTTGACTATTGCAAGAGTGTGATTGGATATAAGATGAATATGTATTGATGATAGTTGATGTGATAGTTTTTTTAGTATAATAATGATTATATATATTTAGTGATTTGAAAAATAAGAGAGAGTGAATAGTGTATTTGTGATATGATTGTATAATAATGATAGTTGATATAATATTTTTTTATTTAAATTATAAGTGGATGTGATTGATGATTTGAAAATGAGAAAACTAAATAGTATATTTTTTGAAAATTTTCACAAGCAATCGCATGTTCATACAAAATTTTGTCCAAAAAGTTGAAGAAGTGAAAATATTTTCACAGGCAAGCGCTTCCTTGGTTTTCTATTTTGCAACCTCCCACCAACTGGAGTTGGAATATTCTAAGTCACATAGACGAATATTCCAACTCTGGTTGGGTGGAGATTGCAAAGTAAAAGGCCCGCACACGGCACAACACACAATTTAGGTTGTTAATTACAAGAATAGATTGCAAAGTGTAAAAATTGCCCTAAGTTTCTGCTGCAAAATTTCATTTCTCTTTAAGAATTTTCTACTGGATCAAGTATAATTTGGAAATTAGTACAATAATTCATGCAATATCAAACATTTAACATTAATGAGAATATCTACATGGAGTTTAATTGTTTTTGTTAGTCCAAATCAAAGAAACTGTATAGTTTATTTAGCTCAAAACATTACAATGAGTAAATTGCACTAAATCCCATGTACTATTCATATTTTTAAATTTTACCATATAAACTATTTTTTTGTTACACTTTACCATATAAACTATGTAAATTTTCGCACTTGCCCTATGTGGACAATGTTACCCCTAACTTTTTTTTCTTAAAATAATAAAACTAGTTCATTACAATCATATTCAATCCATCATGCTTCTATATAAAAATAATAATAATCTGTTAAATTCATACATTGTTTGACTAGAATTTAGTTGAGTATTTCTAGTTAGTGACAAATATTTTCATAGCTAATTAACCAAATTTATATTTTCTTAATTGGTTAGTGATGAATACTTAAGATTGGTCGCTAATTTCTAAAGTTAGCGGCGGTTTTTTTTTTTTTTTGCCTACAATATTTTGTTATTATTGTGTTGGTACAAACCATTGTGGTAAAATTGTCGATATAGGGCAAAGTGCAAAATTTACATAGTTCATATGGTAATGTGTAATAAAAAAATTATTTATATGGAATTATGTAAAATCGCATATAATACATAGAGTTTAGTGTAATTTCCCCCATTACAATATAACCAATATCATATAATATTGTCACAAGGAGATGGACGACATGGATATCCATACAAAAAAGGGTATTTTTTTTTTGTCGAACGATAGTATTTTATTAGAACAACTCAACAACTAAAATTACAACTACAATCGTAGCCAACAGGCTATGAGCCGACATGACTAACTAAAAGTCAAGCGGAGAATTGGTAAGACCAATTCAGATTCACAACATGGACTTAAAAACTACTTACCCAAAACTAAACCACTCCACGCCGGGAGACTTCAGCACTCCTTAATGGAGACTGTAACACACTAAAAAAAACTAAAACCGGGCACGAACAACCACTACATACTGCAAAACAGAAAAAATTGATCCGCCTATGAGTTTCGCAAAACAACCGGGAAAGAAAATACAAATAAAATAAGAAAACAACAACTATAGCTAAAAAACGAGAGAAAAAATACAAAAAATTGTCTCTCCCTCACCCAACTCTACTGCTGCAGCCCATCATCTACTCAGTTCCGAGACACCTCCACGAAATTCCGACCCGTTTTACCCTGGAACGAAAATATCGGACACCTCCAAAAATCACAAGAAACCGCCATCGTCTGTCCTCCAACAAAAAGCATGGAGGGGGGGAGGAGGGAGAGGAAGGGTGAAGGAGGGGAATGTAAAATAGGTTAGGTTTCTTTTTCCTAGAGAGAATGAAGAAAAAAGGGGTAGAGAGTTCTAAGTGTGGTTTTGTTTTATAGAAAAAAAGGGTATTAATATAATCATTAATTTCATGATAGGCCTGAAAACCATATAATAAACTATTTTCATTATTTTAAGCAAAACAAAATTTTAGGGGTAAAATTGTCGATATAGGTCAAAGTGCAAAATTTACATAGTTTATATGGTAATGTATAACAAAAAAAATTATTTATATGGAATTGTGTAAAATCGCATATAGTTTAGTGTCATTTCCCCAATTAAAATATAACCAATATTATATAATATTGTCACAAGGAGATGGACGACATGGATATCAATAGAAAAAAAGGGTATTAACATAATCATTAATTTCACATTTGAGTACAAAGTAAAGAAGAGTAATAAGATCATCTCAGTGTTTGCACTATTTTTGTGTAAGTTTTACCTTATTTTAGAGGAAAATTTAGTGGAAGTTATGATTCAACTCCAATAGTCAACTATATATTTCACTCTAAATGAAATATTCTATTTTTATTTTTTATTATATAGAATTAATATATTTATCAATTTTTAATTTAACATATATATATATATACCTTTACATATTTTTATATTTAGATTTAGTATTTAATTTTATTTAATATAATTAAATATAAATATAATTTGCATTAATTTAAAATTAATAGAAATTTATATTTAAATCCTTAATGAAAAGATCAGTTAATTTTAACATTTCATAAAATATTAATATACATAAGCATAAACTTAAGCATAACATAACAATTAGCAATAAAATATTGATTTACAAAAAAATTACATGATAATTAGGAATATAATATATTAATTTACTATTATTAATCAAGAATAAGAGAATTTCTCAAAAATGAAAAAAAATAAGAAATAAAAACTAAAACAAAAAACAACATTTAAACAAATGCAAGTATAGCAACAAAAAAAGAGGAAAAAAAAAAATAAATTAACGTGAGTGAATAGTTTACGCTACATGTAGCGGGATCTTTGCATTTTCTCTAAATTACCAAGTATCTTTGTATTGTTGGATAAAACTTCTCCTTAAAAATAGGATAATCCACTGTTTTAGAGGACTGAAGCAACGGTGGAGTTGCTCTAAGGACTGAGATTCCTATTTCATGTATATTTATGTCCGTTTCTGATGAGGGTCCATTTAGGTTGACCTCATGGGCCGAACTGAAGAAGTCATGCTAATGGCCGACCTGAAGAGCTGATGAGCTCTGCTAAATGAGCTCATCAGGTCAGCCATTAGCAGAGCTCATCAGCTCTTCAGGTCGGCCATCAGCAGAGCTTTTTCAGTTCGGTCCATTAGCAGAGCTTCTTCAATATGGCCCATGAGATCAACCTAAATTGACCCTCATCAATTTCTATTCTGTTGCGTTAAATTTAATAGGAATGTCTCTCTGTGTTCCATTATTTTTCTTGAAAATGTGGTTGTCAACGTCAGTAAACGAAAAGAAGAATAAAAAGCAACACAAACATCTCAATTGGATTCATCAAAAATGCAGAAAAAAGTTGATAACTTTAACGTTATTACTACATCGAGCCTTGAGGTGGTATTTCACTATTTCACCAGCTCTCGAGATATACAATTGGTGTGGTGGTATCACTTCAATTAGTTGTACTCAGGGGCGGAGCCATCGGATTATAAGTTTGTTTTCTTTTTGAGATTATTAATTACATAATAATAAATTAAAATATTCATATTATGTTATAATAGGAGTTTGAAAGTAACAATTATATTATTCAAAGGTAAAATAGGAAAAATATGGAAAAATATTATGATTTTAAATGGGTAGAGGGAGTATACGTTGTATATATAATTACAGTAACACTCATATGTTACACGGGATTTGTTAAAAGACAAAATTTTAGTGTCAACAAACTTATTTGTGATAGCTATAGGAAATGCAAAATATTAATTAAAAATACTCACTCATAAATAAGGTATTTATAGGAGAAAATGTCTTATACATGTAGTGCTACACTGCTACTAGGAGACCCTAACAGGGTGGGCCGATACACGAAAATATGGTGGTCATATATAAAATCCGAAAAAATTAATATAAGTTATAACTAATTTTTCTTTTAAAAATTCTCACTATTTTTTTTTTTAAAAAAAAGAGATGGGTCAGGGCCCAAGTTGGCCCAACCCTAGATCCCATCACTCGTTGTTCAACTGATCCTCCTATCCTAAGGAAAAAGGTTTAAGAGTGGTGTGAGTGGGATTTGATAAGCATTAACTACTGACATGAATTTAATACGATTTGATTCTCATACTAAGTATCCAATTGGATCAGGCGACTGTTGACATTTGTCCATATGGTCAGGGCTATAGTCATGGTAGGATGCTCGATCCTGTTGTTCATGGATTTTTTGGGTTGGTAGTTTAGATCGGGAACACGTTGTGGTCTTCAGGATGAGCCTTCAAGTCAGACTCATATATTTTGATTGTTCCTAATTTGGTTGTACACCTCATAACGAGTACAATAATACTTCTTAGTTATATTGTAATTGGGTGTGATTGATGATAAAGTGAGAAGATGTGAATGATGTATTTTTTAAAATAAAAAAGAAAATCCACAGTCAATCTTATGTTTCGCCAAAAAAAAATTTGGAACCGAATATTTGCAAAAGATCTTTACAACCAAATGAACCAATTACTGCCCTAATAGTTTTGTCCCCTCTACCTAAAAAATGCTTAGTACAATGCTACTTTTCATCATTCCCTATAAAGAAAAGATCCAAAGGAGAAAGTGACAATCTCAGTGGGGGCATGAAATATAAATATGACTACTTAATTCTCTCAAAAAAATGCATACAGCACAAGTACAGGCCTATGTGAAACAGTGACCAGGTTCAATGAACCTAAAAGGGCATCTTTCATGTCCCTTGGTTATTATTACTATGGACAGAAAGCTTCAAGAATTGCTCATATGCCAAAATGGCACCTATGTTTCATGAGGTGAAGAGAAGATTTTATTTGATTTAAAAGGTACTGATACATTTTTCTTTTGTATATTCCTTTTGCTAATATTATTTTTACATTACGCTGATAGTTTTCCGTTATTATTTGGGGAATAGTTTATAAACTGCAGAATTTTAGTGTTTTAAATGAAAATAAAGTGTGTTAATTATTTTTTTTTAAGGATTGATATTTGGTATTTTATCATAAAGAAAATTAAATAATTGAAACTACTGGTAATAGTTTTTTTTTTGGCAAAAACTTATATGAGACCGTCTCACGGATCTAAATCTGTGAGACGGGTCATTGCAGAAGTTCACTGTACAATCTTCAAAAATAAAGCGGTGGCAATTTTGTTATTTTCTAGAAATGAGAGCATAATGCTAATGTTAACTTCAATGACGTGGCCATACAACTATACAAGGGCGGTTAGATACATGACTGAAAAAACATATAGCAAACCGCTTTGCATTATTGGGAAAAAAAACATTAATGAAAAAAAGAAAGAAGTTTTGGTCTTGGCACGTCTCGTGAGTCGTTTTATGTCTAGTGTTTACCTGCTACAGTAATATTTTAATTGTCTTATTTCTTTCTTAAATTTTTTGTTAAATAATAAAATGGTTATGCTTGAATTATATAATATTCCCATTAAAGCTATTATCTTTTTTCTTAAAAAGTAATTTTTTTACTTAAAATTAATTACTTGTTAACCTCATTAGAAGTATAATAAAAAATATCATTTTTCGCTTGAAAAGTATTAATTTTTGTTGTAAAAGTATTATTTGCTATGTCTTTTAGCAATATATACTATTTTCTTTGAAAGTACTCATCCGTCACAATTATATAATCCAATTGAACTTTTCACACAGATGATTAAGAAAAATATTAGAAATTACAAATATCTAAAAAATTACTTGATTTGCCTCATTTAATGAATAGTATAAATTACATTATGTATATTAAATAGGATTATAATAGTAAAAGAATGAAAAAAGTACTATTAAATATGAAAAATGACTATATATTTGGGACATCACAACAAGAAATATTGGACTATATATTTGGGATGGGGGAGTAATACTTTTTATTTGAAACGTAATACATTTATTTAAAAATTATTACATACTAATCCATTTAGAAGTAAGTATTATTGTTTATTTGAAAAATATCATCTTTTACTCTAAAAATATTATTTTTTATTGTAAAAGTATTAGTTACACATTTTAAAATTATGTACCATTTTTTTTAAAATGGAGCTTAGGAAAGCGCTGCTATGGAGGCAGATGAAGATGAGATTCAATAATAGATACCCGAGAAATATCAATTTGATTCAAAAGGTATCATTTTTATTAACAAAAGTATAAAATTTTACCCTGAAAAGTAATACTTTATAGTTACAAATTATTACTTACTAATTCTTTTAGAAGTATTAATATTTACTTAAAAAGTATTACTTTTTACTTGAAATGTATTATTTTTTATTATAAAAGTATTACTTACTACATCTTTTAAAATTATAAGCTATTTTCTTTAAAACTATTACTGTTACTTGAAAAGTAATATTTTTTACCTAAAAATTATTACTAATTAATCTCTTTAGAAGTATTAGTTTTTACTTTAAAAGTATCACTTTTTACTCGAAAAATATTACTTTCCACATCTTTTAAATTTATATATTATTTTTTTAAAAATAATTAATTTTTACTTGAAAAATAACACATTTTTAAAAAATAATTCCATTAGAAGTATTAATAATTATTTGAAAAGTATCATTTTTTACTCGAAAAGTATTATTTTTTACTGTAAAAGTACTACTTTCCACATCTTTTAAAAGATTATATAATTTCCCTTACAACTATTACTTTTTCCTTGAAAAATAATATTTTTTTCCATAAAAATAATTACTTACTAATTCCTTTAGAAGTATTAATAATTACTCGAAAAGTATCATTTTGTACATGAAAAATATTACTTTTTTTTTTAAAAGTATTACTTACTAAATCTTCTAAAATTATATAATATTCCCTTTAAAAGAAGTACATTTTATCTTAAAAGTATTACTTATTATATTTATTAAAATATTTATTATTTCATGTAGAAGTGTTACCTTTACTTGAAAATAATTATTTATTATTTACTTTAATACTGATCTTACCAGTGACGCCCAAGACAAAATAAAAGATAAGGCTTATTAAACAAAATTTAGTTTTTTATTAAATAATCGATCGAAATCATTGCCATAGAATTTTTACAGTAATCTTTGTTATATATATGTAACAACAAGATGCCAAGAGGTGTTTGGGATATGACTTAAAAGTGGGTATTTTTTTTTTTTTTTTGAGAAGGTTAAAAGTGGGTATTTAACTATGGATAGAAAGTGAAATGGTGAATGTAAAAACTGGATGGGCCAGACAGAATCCCGGTCTTCACGATCTTAATTCCCAGTGTTCTTTTGTGGGGGAAGGCGGGTGGGTGGGTTGGGTTTTGGATCCGGGTTTGGGTGCTGGGGATCCGTCTCACGGATTTAGATCCGTGAGACGGTCTCACAAGAGACTTACTCTTTTTTTTTTGCCAAAAAAACTACTGGTAATAGTTTAATATATGTTTTTTTTCCTTTTTTGCCTGATATGTGCAGTATTTTCGCAAGAGAATTGAGGATGAACCTTCTCAAGGGAAGGAATATTTGGTGTCTTCATTTTAAGGAAAACAATGAGAAAATGGTGCCAGTTGAAGACCCAAGCTTGGATGAATTCTTGCGTTTGGAGAATTTAGAGAGGCTATTTTAGTCTTTTTTCACCAGAAATTGACATAATAATTTCTGTCTATTCTTGAGTTCCCCTACAAAAACTTCATTTTTAATTTAAATATTTATAATATAATATTGCAATTTTTTTTTATTTATGTTGTCCATGTTGTACATGTCATATTTATGTGTTATTTAAAGGATTGATCACTGTCAAGAAGAAATTAAAGAACTAAACAAATGTGTTAAGGCAGATCTGTCTGGCAATTAAAGCAAAATAAATCACTATCTAGTTTATGTCAAGAAATTCCCCTCAAAAAAAAAAAAAAAAAGTTTATGTCAAGCAATATAATAAATATTTTACATATTAATTTTTGATAGGGTTTACACTTTGCCCCCATTACTATAGAGTACAGAGTACCCCAATCTTCAAAAGATAAATGGACAAATATACCTTGAACTTCAATTTAAAAATTTAAAATCATTTGCCCTATCAAAATCTAAATAGCATTTGCCTTTCTACGCTCAAAGTATCAACTAAAGCCTCGTGCTTCAATATTGAATGTAAATTATTAATTAAATATGTCGTCTTTGAATAAGTTTACAAATATATATTAGTGTTGTAAAAAGCGCTAAGCATTAGTCGGGCGGCAGGCTGGGGCTTAGCGCCTAGATGGAGTCTGGGCGGGGTTAGACGGGATCTAGTCGGAGATTTTTATAACAGTGATATATATGAAATATTAGTGTAGATCATATTATTACATTAAACTAAATATAACTATTCATATTAAAAACAAAATGAGAGGATATTCCAAATACCAAAGGATATTTTGAATAACATTCAAACATAAAGCTAGAAGGAAAAGTCTTTATTTTTATCAATAAATTTGACCACAAGATTTATTCCGGAAAGAAAAAAAATGAAAAATGTATCATTTTTCATTTATATAATTGTAAAAAATAATTTAGCAAAATATTGTATATCCTTATTACTTTATATTAATTTACTAATAATAATATTAGTGGAATAAACTTGTAGTTAATTTGGAATAGTGATTGGATTCATACCTTATCTAATTTACTAATAATATTTGAACTCATACCTTATCTAACTGGTTCTTATTAATTTGGAATAGTGATTGGATTCAAATTTATTGATATATTTGATTGTAGAGGGTTTTTTCATTTAAAACTTAAATTTGGATGCTTTCTTAAAACAATCAACATTTGGTATACTAGTAAGTCTAGGGTTGTGCACGGGACTTGGAGATCACTGGAATCGAACCGAGATCTGAACCGAAAAATATCCAAACCGAAAATATCCATTGACTTTTTGACTTTCTCCGAACCGAACTGTCCCGAAAAATTTTATGGTATGGTTCTGGAGATTTTTGAAATATCCGTACCGAGAACCATACTGAACCATATCGATCCGTATCGAACCGAAGATCCGAAGCTAGAACCGATTTTTAAGAATTTTTTTAATACATACATATATATTATTTTTATCTTATTTATATTTTGATATTATGACACCCCACATTTAAATAACCTAGAAAATTATATGATATAATTATTATATTAAGTTTCACTGATGGAGCTTATGTAAAAGTATATGTGCTATTACAATATATTTTTGAAGTAATTCTAGTTGGGATTGTATTATTTATTATGAATTTATAATTTGAGATTGTGTTGCCCTTTATGATTATGGTATTTATTTTGAGATTGCACTAAAAAAAATGGATGGACTATAAATGTTTGGTAATTTTTACATTCATTGTTTATGTTTTCTTATTTTGTGTCTTTTACTTATGATTAATCTCCGTTTCACCGTCCCGAATCAGACCGCCCGAACCCCCTTTAGAAACGAATCTCGATGAACCAGTACCGAATTTCTGCGGTTCGATGTGGAGATTTTTTCTACGATTCGATTCGAGATTGATTTTTAAAATCTCAGAACTTGGGACGGTTCGAGATTTATGAATCTCCTCCAACCGTCCCGTCCCGCACACCCTAGTAGTAACTACATTTGAATAGATTTATGTATTTTATTTTATTAAAAATGTAGGAAAAGATGTTAAAATAATTGAAATGTGCAAATTACTGAAACACTAGCTAATATTACATCGAAATTAAGTATGATTTCGATCAATTCACAATCCACATTTTGTTGAGATTTTTAAAATATATAAAATATAACGGGGAATGACAACTACTATATCTGGTTGTGTACTAGACAAATCTTGTGTTTGAGCCAATACCATGCAAATCACGCCAACCAAGTTAGCAACACTAAACAAATTCTTTGCGACAAACTCAACCAATTAGTGTAGAGGTGATGACTCGAACTTGAGACCTTTGAATTCAAACAATTCGCAGTCCAACTTTTGTTAACCCAAGATAAACTTTTTACAAATCCTAAAATCCTAAAATCCCTTATAAATAATGACAATTTTTAGAAAAAGAATCTTTTTACAAATTTTGAGTCAATAGTTTTATTTTTTTTATTGTGTTAATACTTTTCATTTTGCTTAGTTTTTTTAGCTTTTGCTTAATTTTGACCTTTCATTGAATTGATTTAGTTAGCAACGTGATTTATAACCTGAGCAATAATTTTATTTATTTATTTATGATTTACGAGTATCAGATAAACTTGGGGGTGACATAGTAATTTGTTTGACTGAAATTTTGTTTTACTTGTTGTCAAAGTTTTTTAGGGGATTAATATTACAACTAATTTTTCCGCCTTTGATGTATAGCAATATTTTAAGACAAAAAAAAGTTGGCCGATATAAGGGTCCATTTTCTTTATCCCGCTTAGGACCCTGTATTTCACAGGTCCGGCCCTGATACTAGGTAAGTCTTGTACACCAAAGTCGACTAAGTGGTGCATTAGTGAAGCTTCGAACTTGAAAAATTAGACTTCGATCAATTGACTCCCTAAATTTTGTTAAGATTTTTATTCTTTTTTTATATTAAAAAAAAAAAACAGATTTGAGTATGTGCGGGATAAAACCGAGAGCCTGATTTATTAGCCTGAAAACCATCCTAGTCGGTTTAACCACTAGGCAAGCTCACACCACCTCATACAAGTCAAAGGAAAAATTAAAGGGTGGCGCTATTCACACCCCCAAAATTGTTAATCACATCTATCTTCATATAATTTCAAAAATGTCATTAGTTTAAAAGACTATGATACCCTTAAATAAATAAATTCTAATACACTTCATCTTCCCCACACTCACCCACATTCTTATAAAAAGCTGAATTTATTTTTTGTAGTAACAAAAAATTAATTTTGTCGAATAATATAAGTATATCCTTAATTTGCAACGTAAAAGTGTGTTATTTTTCCATTTTTACAATTGAAAATTTACTTTTGAATAACAAAAGTGCGACATTTGGCACGATCGCAGTGCAGTTAAAACTTTTCTCGTGCCATCATGCCAAATGGCATGATCGTAATTACTTTTCGATCGTGCCACTTGGCACAATGGCACGATCGTAGTTACTTTTCGATCGTGCCTTATGTCACGATCGAGTATACCATCGTGCCATCCATCACAAAAACAAGAAAAAAAAAGTTATGTAACTCTATAATTCAAACCAAATACAATTACCCAACAATTACCCAAACTAATCCAACTATAAGTGCGAAATTAAAATAAAATATTAAATTTAAAATTAAAATGAAATTAAAAATGTGTAATCCAAAAGATATTACATCTTCTTTCGTTGCCGAAACAAAGAACATTGGCGGAATTTCTTCCGTCGCCGCCGCCTTGGGTTTATCATTTTGGGTGTATTTGGGAGGAAAAATAGGGAAAGGATAAAATTGGAAAAAAGAGGGGGTGTATTTAATAATTAGGCCATATTTTAAAAAGTGGAGGTGGTGTATTTAGAAGTTATGTGTGTTTAGAGGAAAGGGGTGTCAAGCCCCCCGGACATAGCTCAACTGCTAAAGGACTTGGGTACGTGATGTCTGCTTGTTGGTACCCATAGTGTGGTTATTCAAATCCATCTGGTAACGATTTATAGGGTGGGTTCGAATCCATCTGGTAATGATTTATAGGGTGGAGGAGAACTTCCTGTATGGTGACTCAGTCTTCGGCAGCCCAAGAACCTTAACTAGTTGAGGCATAACCTGCATTTCACATCGTCCACGAAGCTCTAAAGCAAGGACAGTGGGAATCCTAAGAGATGGGGATCCTTTGGGAATGGGGTCCTTTTTTTATAGGAAAGGAGTGCCAAACTGCCAATAGCGCCACCCAAAATTAAATTGGAAAAACAGAAACCATTACTCTGATGGTAAGAGGCATGATGTCTTATGGTTCTAGATTATTCACAAAAACCCTTTTCAACAAATCAAAGTCCACTTCTTCTACAGCATTCTCCTTTATAAGAACCCATTTCCCTGCCTCCTGTTCTCTGCCTCATCAGGTTCGAGCGATGGCTACTGATTCTGCTGCCTCTTCACCATTCAAGAAAGTCCAAATTCAGAGAGAGAACACGGTAAGGATGCCTCCACTTTGGGTTCCAGTATTCGCAAATAGTGGAATGAACGCTATTTCATTTTCTTTATATGGGTTTTGTTTGATTCATTATTGGTTTTAATGTGGGTGGAGAAAGATAGGATTTTTAATGAATTTAACATCTGCTTGTGTACAATAATCAATTGCATAATGGGTATAATTTAGCGTGTTGTCAGTTTATTCATCTTGATTTTGCTTTTATCTGTCACAGTTTTTTGAGTTGATGAGCAAAAAGATAGATTATAGCAAAACATGAAAGGACTATTAGGTTGTGCTAAAAAGTGATAAAGAAAATAATATATATATATATATATATATATATATATATGTGTGTGTGTGTTTGTTATTATTGCTATTTTATTGTTTTTTTTAGCGTCAAATTGATTTTTAAGCACCAGCATTACCAATTTCCCCTTTCTTTGTTTTTTTATTTTTTCTATTCTGGGTGGGGGATTTCTATCAAGTAGACATTTGATGCCTACGTGATTGGGAAAGATGATGCTCCTGGGATTGTTGTGCTTCAAGAATGGTGGGGTGTTGATTTTGAGATCAAGAATCACGCTCAGAAGATCTCTCAGTTTGATTCGGGCTATAAAGCATTGATCCCAGAGTAAGAAATTGCCGTGCAAGTTCAACTTTATAGTTTTGCTGATGTTTATACCTTTTATTGTCATTGTTTGCTCCTACATCAGTATGTCTATTTCTTATCCGATTTTTTCTTGCCAATTAGTTTGTACAGAGGGAAGGTTGGTTTAGATGTTGCAGAAGCACAACATTTGATGGATGGTCTTGATTGGCAAGGCGCTGTGAAGGATATCGAAGCCTCAGTCAACTGGTTGAAGGCAAATGGTTCTCAGAAGGTGTGTGATTTATTCACATGTCTCTTTGATAAATTTCCAATTTTCAATTGATATTTTTAATGATTAAATATATATGGGGCAGGAATCTATTAAGAAGTTCATAGTTGTCGCTAATTACGAGTGTCTGAACTTTCGCCTAAGTTATGTTCATCAGCAATGTACATTTGTTTCTACTGTTGTAGTTTTCCTTCTCTTTAAATTGGCATGGCACGAGAGTATCTACATACAGCTCGTTTTTACATCTCAGTAGAAAAATTAGTTGCAATGATTACAGTTCTATATATATATATATGTATGTATGTATGTCTTGTGCTATCTCTTGAGCTTAGATTATTAGTTATTGAATCATTTTATGTTAGTCTTTGACACACTTGACTGCTGTTGTACTTGGTAAGCATTATTTTGTCAAAATAATGGTAGTAGAAAGGATTGTTAGCATTCCTCGAGTCAACATAATGGCATTGCAAACCAAAGCATCTTATTGTTTCCTTTGAGTTATCAACTTCGTAGAATATTCAGATTTGTATCATGTAAAACAGTACAAGTGAATAGCTCTGAAAATCTTTGGCTTGACCGCTTGACCGCAGGCATCAAACCACCCCATTCTTATTTAAGTTTTGATGAAGTGCCATGTTGATATCGTCGTGCTGTGGAATCTACTTTTATCTATTTCTGTGTCATATAATTAGAACCACTGGTCAAAAGAAAAAAAAACCAGATGATAGTATTAATCATTTGAACCCGATTTCTCCAGAGAACGAGATGTTACTTACAGGGTGTGTGATAAAATGGAAGGTAACAATTGTTCTTGGTTGAGAAACGGAAGGTAACAATTGCATGAAAGCTAGTTTTCTTTGTAGTGAAGTTTCTGTGCTCGAGCATTTTTACATTGTGAGGACCCCTAAGAATCGACATCTAACCTTGGTCAAACCGTTTTATTTACTTAATATTGTTTTTCAAGTGATATGCATCTTTGAATTGTTTTGTCCCTACTAATTTACTGATAAGATTTGCAATAGATTGGTGTGACTGGATACTGCATGGGTGGTGCTCTTGCTATTGCAAGTTCTGTATTGGTCCCTGGGGTTGATGCGGTGGTAGCATTCTATGGAGTACCATCACCAGAGCTTGGGATCCTGTCCATGCTAAGGCACCAGTTCAGGCTCACTTTGGTGAACTTGATAGTTTTGTCGGATTTTCAGATGTGAAGGTATGTATGATCCAGAGATTCTTAAGATACTTTCTGTTTTATATGTGTCTATTTGATGTTTTCAGAATATTACTTTGTTGTTTAAGATCGCAAAACAAATTAGAATTTGATAAGTCTCAGATCTTTTCAACTTGAAATGCTTTGTAGTTTTTTGATAAATTTCTGTATTCTGGTGACTATCTTCCTGTGGTAGCAAAAGGCCTCGTAGTAATTTCTCAAAGCTTCTGCCGAGCTTGACAGCTAGGAAACTTGTAGTTGAAGATATAAGTGCGAGTATTTTCTGGTGAATTACGTTAGCTGCTCTTTAGGTACTTTGGATTTCATCTTAAAAGCTTGACTTATGCAAAAGATTCAAATTTACATATTTCTTCGCCAGTCATATTCGAGGGATTTCCATAGAATTGCTTTAGTTTCCCATACAAGCTTATTATTTTTGTACAAAGGAGTTTTCTATCTTTTATGTGATTAAACTGGCTCTTTGCAAACTGATATAGTGATATCTAGGGCAAAATGATTGAATATCATAAAATGTTCATTTGAAGATTTACTAGTAAATTGTTCATCGTTCCACATGGGAATAAAGCAAAGAACATTTCGTGAGCAATTATTGTAATTTGTGCTCGCCTAGATCATATTAAAAAATCCTTATGTTCTTCTGTATGTAACTTCTGTATCCAGACTGGAAAAGCTTTAGAAGAGAAGCTGAAGGCATCAGGAGTTCCCCATGAAGTATACATTTATCCGGGAGTTGCGCACGCCTTTATGAACAGTTCTCCTGAAGGAGTAGAGAGAAGGAAAAATATGGGAATGAACGATGAAGATGCTGCTGCAGTTGAGCTGGCTTGGACTCGATTCCGTGCGTGGATGAGCCGTTTCTTGTCTCCCTGAGCTCTATGGTCCTCTTTTTATCTTATAATGTAGAATAAACAGTCGTTGCCAGTTTGTGTTGCTCCACAATACTAACAGTAGTGAATGTATTAGACGGGCTGATTTTCGTTTTGTGCTGGTGCTTGTGGGCTAGAGTCTCTGTGGATTAGTCGATTGGTGTCTTTTTTGTGTCATTGTGGCATCATAAATGGATTTTATGTTACTCCCTTCCAAGTTTGTGAACTTGAGATGGAATTATGGGATCAGTGTTGAAAAGTACTTTATAATGTAGTATATATAGCATTAAGCAAAATTGATATTGTCAACAATTCAAAATATTAAAATTCTAGTATTAGAATGTAGCATGGGTTGAATATTGACA
This sequence comes from Rehmannia glutinosa, assembly GCA_016081115.2. Classification (NCBI taxonomy): domain Eukaryota; kingdom Viridiplantae; phylum Streptophyta; class Magnoliopsida; order Lamiales; family Orobanchaceae; genus Rehmannia; species Rehmannia glutinosa. The sequence goes on along the minus strand of CM071929.1, from coordinate 54,188,832 downwards.
TAAATCAAACAGTTCAATGCAGAAAAAATTGATTACAATGTGTCAGGTACAAAGTGCCACAATTTTTTTTTTCTTCTAGCAATCATGTATATGAACATGGACAAATTCCTTTTACTCCCTTTTTTCAGAATATTAAACACTCTTTGGAAGAGAAAATGATTATGGACATTTAAATAAACAAGATTTGCCCAGGAACTTTACAGTTAAAAATAATAAAACAGGATAAAGCTAATGTCAAAGGCATAATAGAAGTTGTTTTAAGTCAATTATGAGGCTATGGGCATTTGGGCAATAAATTATTATTATTATTATTATTATTTTTTTTTTTATAACTCAAACAGAACTACATTTCCTCATTCTTCTTTCACGCCGCCAGAAATGTGGGATGTGCACGACGCTGGCAGTGTTACGGCGACGGGTCTGTGACGTCACCCAGATCCTCCTGGTAAAGAGAACAATTTATATGTTCGACCCCCAATTTACTTCACCAGCTCGCATATGTCCCGGGGAGCAATTTGATGGAAGCGAGGGATAGAACCCCGACTCTCCACCCCACAACCCCACAAACAATTTGATGGAGGCGAGAATTTGACCCCGACCTCCACCCCATTGTTTGTGGTGGTAAAGTAATTTAAAAAGCGACCTCAGTTGCAATAAATTATTAGTGTATAGTACAAATAGACATTTGCAACCATTAGTTGACCAAGACTTTATCTGCCCTACCCGACACCCAATGCCCCACCAGCGTATTTTTTCCTAAAAAATAGACAAAAAGATAAAGAAGAAAAAGAACGAGAAAAAAAGTAATATGTTGGATGCAGAAATTGCAATAATTTAATGAAAAAAGTTTAAGTAAACAAAAGAGATTTAAATGTTAAAAAATCACGAAAAGTGATTTCTTGGTGACATGATGAATGAAAGTGTTTGTGTGTAATTACAAAATCTCTAGATTTTTTTGTGTAATTAGCCCAAATCTCAAGGTATTTTTTTGTAATTATCCTTAATTATATAATATCCCAAATTGCCCTAATAATACAGTCTCAATCCCACGTCCCAACACCCCCCCTCCCCCCACCCCCCCAACCCGCAGCCCCCAACCCCAACCCTACTACTTTTCAAATATTTTTCACAATCAACAATATTGCCCTTTTCACCAATGGGCCGTGTCCAAATTGCCCACATACCCTTCTCCATATAAAATAAATAGTGAAAATTATAAAGTCGCCAGCTCCATGTGCCCCCCCCACAAGTACACAAGAGCTGCGCCCCTTCTCAGAAAATCATATTCGCATCAATTCCAAAAAAAACTCCCATTTTCTTCTCCATTACTCCCAATATATATACCTCTCATCTTCTGGCACACCACCCGAGGAAAACCCATTTTTCCATTCTCACAGAAAACGCCATTTCTCGCATCGTCACCTTGCAATCAATCCCATATCCTTATCCCTATCATTTGATTTCTTGGATTGAATGTGATTGTCGCCATTTAATTGAGATTACGCCATGTATATAACTAGTGGCACCTCCACGCTTCTCAGAAGAGCTTCTCATTCTTCCTCTTCTCGTGCTGGGAAAAGAGTCTTCTCTTCTCTCTCTAGAAAACCCGTTTCGCCTTCGCCTCCTTGTAATAGTAATTCGTGTTCTGTTGGGTACCAGCAATACCGATCTCTGAGTTATCTGTCGGCGGCGCGGTGGAGCCACGGTGTTGATTGGAAATCGCCTACCAGTCTCGCGGCGCAGATCAGAATCGCCTCTGCTTCTATAGATAATCTGTTGCATCGCAAGATCGCTACAATGGGTGGGTATCCTAGCAGTTTCAGGAATTTTTTTTTCTATTCTTGCCAATGTTTGGATCAAACTGCTGCCATTTTTATGTTGTTCGGATTGTATTGTTTGGTTTTTCTTGACTGCGCTGCTGGGGAACTGGGAATGTTGAGACTTTGTTTTGATCGTGGAATTTTATTGATTTTGATTGGCAGTATTTGATCTGCTGAATTTTGTTTATGTTTGAAGTGTTTGTCTTCCTTGCCCTTTCTATGAGAAAATTGTAGATGGATTACTAGTTTCAATATATATGTATAATTTTTTTTTTGGCTCAGTTGCTAATCGGATAGTTTTTATGATTTAATTTTGACATTACGAATCTTAGGACAAAAGTTTTTAGCTTTAATTGTGGCGCAATGGTGATAAGTGAAATAGGCGTGCTTTCGTGCCTGTCTATCTGTTTTTTCTTTCATGGGATTGAAGTTGACTTTCATCCAGTCTATTTTTGTTATTTGTTTTTTTAAAGGTAAATTGGATTTGTCTTTTTCTTATGTGTTTTTGCTGTTCATGTTCTCCATTTGTTTTGTTGAACTTACATGCTAATATTGTGAGAAAAAATTGTTGTTAGTCTTGTACTACACACTTTGCAACATGGTAATAGACACTTTTTCATTAAAAGATTTGATGAAAGAAAATTATGTCCCTGAATCATTACATCACATGGATAGTATATTTAGTTTAGTATATAACATAAGTTTACTTTTCCACCTGCTTTCGATCTAATTAATTTTCGTGGCAAAATGTTCTATGGAAAGAATCATCTTTACTTTACTATTATTATTTTCTGAAGGAGAATCTTACTTGCTTGAGTAAATTGTACTCATCATGATATGTGGTTTCAGCTTCTGAGAATGCTTTCAAGGGAATTTTCACTAGTCTTCCTAAGCCTGGTGGTGGTGAATTTGGAAAGTTCTACAGTCTGCCTGCTTTAAACGATCCAAGGATAGGTAATTGTTCTTAATATTGTGGGGATTTCTCATTTTACGCCAATTTTTTATATCTTCATTGGATAAGCTGATTTTAATTTAATTCTGAACTTTTGTATATTAATATTAAACAGAAAGAGGTGCCTCTGTTTGATTGCACACTTTTTATTTACTATATCTAGTAACAAATTTGCATGAACATGATATTATCTTTTATGTTATATTGATGATTTTATGTGCTTATGCTGTAACCACAGATAAGCTGCCATACTCTATTAGAATCCTTCTTGAATCAGCTATACGTAATTGTGACGGCTTCCAAGTAACGAAGGAAGATGTCGAGAAAATTATTGACTGGGAAAAGACTTCACCGAAGCAAGTTGAGATTCCCTTCAAGCCTGCTCGTGTACTCCTCCAGGTACTGGTCTTGATTGCACTTTGTTGACTTTGGTAAATCTTTTATAACTACTAAGCAGATATTGAAAATTTTCCTTTTGTTGCCAGGACTTTACGGGTGTGCCTGCTGTGGTTGACCTGGCCTGCATGCGTGATGCTATGAACAAGCTTGGCAGTGATTCTAACAAGATCAATCCGTTGGTATGTACCATGTTATATGTTTTCTATACTATTTCAATTACTAGATATTGGAAAGGTAGAAGGGCCTTTCCAGGTAAATTGAATCTACCAATTGGTTTGATCTTACCAGTAGTTTTACCTTCTTTCACCTCATAGGCCCAGAAGTAGGTTATAGTCTGCAATTAAAATTGTGCACAAATATTTGAAAAAAGTATTCACAATTTCTGAAAATAAATGTGATTTTTCATTATAACTCGAGATACATGTTTTTGTGTTTTTTGATAATAGAAAAGTGTGAATCTTATGATACACAAACTTATATTTTATTGAAACTCTAAATCAAGTATCTATAAAGAGAGAACATCTAACAGCGAAAAGCACAAGTATGGAGTCTTGTAACTTATGAATTTCCAAATTCCAATCAATAAAACTATTGCGAGAATCCTGTGTCTTATTCATATATTAACTCGTTGCCCAAGTCAAACCTATTCCTATTTTTAGCTTAAATATTCTTATGTGCCCTAGTTTCTGAGCCTATGAGCACTCTTGATACCTAAGCATACATGTTCCTGAAGAGATCTTACAAATAGCAAGTAATGAGTTGTATTCCAGAAGTTTCCCAAAACTAATAACAAATATTTCAACATTATTTATTTTGTAATTATTTGGACTGAAATTAGTTAGCATAGGAAAAAGGAATACCAAGTAAGAATATTATTCTAAAAAGGAAAGTGGGTAGAGAGAAGAAAGAGGGAACATGAACTGTTGTCCTATGATTTCTAATTCCAATGTATTGTGTGGGCTTGCAGGTTCCTGTCGATCTAGTTATTGATCATTCGGTTCAAGTGGATGTTGCAAGATCAGAAAATGCCGTTCAAGCAAATATGGAGCTTGAATTCCAAAGAAACAAGGAGAGATTTGCTTTCCTGAAGTGGGGATCTAATGCTTTCCAAAACATGCTTGTCGTTCCACCGGGTTCGGGTATAGTGCACCAGGTATTGGAGCATAAAAATAACTGCATCAATTTTATTTTAGTGCATGAAATTGTTTGGTGTGCACCACTTATTCTTATATGATAATATTTTTGTTACTTTCCCTTCGTACAATGATAACATTTGGTAAAACAATAAATAATTTCATAAACATTACTTTGCACTTAATCATCTATGATGATGTTAATACAACTGACCTGTTTCTCGTGCTTTATTTTTAGGTCAATCTTGAATATCTTGGACGGGTTGTCTTCAATACTGATGGCGTACTCTATCCGGATAGTGTTGTTGGGACTGATTCTCATACCACCATGATTGATGGGTTGGGAGTTGCTGGTTGGGGAGTTGGGGGTATTGAAGCAGAGGCAGCAATGCTTGGTCAGGTACTAATTTTAAACTATGCCGAGCAGTATATGTGAGGCTTGTCTGTGTATGTTAGTTCTCTTGTATCCGCAGTTATTTTTTTATGTAGTATATTATTCTACTATTCTGGAGAAGTTAAGTAAATTATTCTCTCCTTTCCATGTTTTTATCCAGTGCTAAACAAGTTTCGGAAGTTACTACATATAAATTTATCTTCATATTCTTGTACTTTTGATGAAATTTGTATTATGATGCCTGCTCATTGTATGACTAGTGCTATTATCTGTCTGACAGCCAATGAGCATGGTGTTGCCTGGGGTTGTTGGATTCAAATTATCAGGAAAGTTACGGGATGGGGTCACTGCAACTGACTTGGTTTTAACCGTCACACAAATGCTAAGAAAGCATGGCGTTGTTGGAAAATTTGTTGAGTTTTATGGTAATATTGCTTACTCTTTTGTGCTTCACACGCCTTATCCCTGTAAGGAGACATAATAACACACATTTAGTTGTGTTCAGGTGGTGGTGTGGGAAAAATCTCATTAGCTGACAGAGCCACCATCGCAAACATGTCTCCTGAGTATGGTGCCACTATGGGGTTCTTCCTGTAGATCATGTCACTTTACAATATCTGAAATTAACGGGCAGAAGTGATGAGACTGTACGTACATTTTATTTGCATATGCTCAAGAAAAATATTTTCTCCATTTTATTTTCTATGTATGCCAAGTAAGTAAACTCCGATGTACCAATATTTAGGTGGCAATGATAGAAGCTTATCTTCGTGCAAACAATATGTTCGTTGACTACAGCGAGGTAGGCCTTTATGTTAGTTGTCATATATTGTTCTTGGAAAATTTCGTTGTCTTTTCCAGAGATTCAATCTTTATTTTCCTCCAAATGTCAGCCTCAACAAGAAAGAGTGTACTCATCTTACTTGCACCTAGACCTGGCAGATGTTGAACCATGTATTTCTGGACCTAAGAGGTCTGTTTCGAGATTCTGCACTCCCAATCGTCTTTTTAAGTCACATGTTTTTTGGTGATAGCTAGCTAATCACACTTTTCTGATAGGCCTCATGATCGGGTTCCTTTGAAAGAAATGAAAGCTGATTGGCATTCTTGCCTTGATAGCAAAGTTGGATTCAAGGTGAGAATTTATCCTTGTATATAATGAAGCTTGTTGGTCTTGTTTTTACTCAGTTACACTAAATTTCACTATTTCAAGCCTAATAGCGTTTATTATTATTTATTGGTCATGACCTATTAACGGATGTTGTTACTCATAACTGGATGTGGATGAACTAGGGTCTTTGCAGTACAGTGCTGTTCTGTTGCTGTGAAATAATTTATGAGAATTTATTATTGAAATGTCGTGCTAGTGTTTTATTTGCAACTTCCATCCCAGTGTACTCTACTAAATCATCACAAAACTGTGATCTAGGGCTTTGCTGTGCCAAAGGAAGCACAGGAGAAAGTGGCAAAATTTTCATTCCATGGACAACCCGCAGAGCTTAAGCATGGCAGTGTTGTAATTGCTGCTATCACGAGTTGTACAAATACATCAAACCCCAGTGTCATGCTTGGGGCTGGCCTTGTAGCAAAAAAAGCTTCTGAGCTGGGTCTTAAGGTAAACTTTTTATTAGGAACTGCGTTGATTAGGCACCACATTCGAATGTCATGCTAATGGTGATAATCTATCAGGTTAAACAATGGATAAAAACAAGCCTTGCTCCGGGTTCTGGAGTTGTTACAAAATATTTGCAAAAGAGGTATTGCTTGTGTCTTTAGTTATTACGCCCATTATTTTGCCTAATGCACAAGTAAATATGCATACTTTGCATGATGCAGTGGGCTACAAAAATACTTGAATGAGCAAGGCTTCAATATTGTGGGGTATGGTTGTACAACATGCATCGGAAATTCTGGGGACTTGGATGAATCAGTTGGTGCTGCCATATCAGAAAATGGTATTTTCAGTCTTGGTCTTCCGATATCTAAAGGAAATAATTACGACTACTACCCTTGATGTTTAACCTGATTACCATAAAAAAAACCAGTTATCCACAAATACCCCCTTGACATGTTTTTCATTCACAAATTGCACCCTATTGAGAGGTTAATTTGTATAACTAATACAAACGTCAAGGGGCATTTGTAATACATCAAAGGGATTTAGATAACTGGATTTTTTTTAATTAAGCTAAACCTCAGGGATAGTTTTTGTAATTATCCATATCTATAAGAGCATCTGACCCGTAAAGTTTAGCTGTGCTTTAGTGTCCGTGTTCTGTTTATGTCTATGAAATGAGTGTGCCTAATTGAGTTGTTGTGTTCTGCAGACATTGTTGCTGCTGCTGTACTTTCTGGAAACCGTAACTTTGAGGGTCGTGTCCATGCGTTAACAAGAGCAAACTATCTAGCTTCACCTCCTCTGGTTGTTGCATATGCCCTTGCTGGCACGGTTGGTGACTAATTCTTAACTACAGTTTTCTACGATTGGTATGAGTAATCGAATGGCCTTTGAACTATCAAGACCGATGAAATGATGAACCTTATATATCTTGGCAAAATTTAACTGGAAGCACATTTTCATGTATGACGGAACAACTGAATATAATAGTTCACATACACACACACATATAGTATTACAGGTGACATTATGTGGAATTTGAGTCAAGCGTGTTTAAATTTGCAAGTGCAACTTGTATTCCTTTCTTTTCGTTGTTTTGGTTTTTTCTTTTCTTTCCTTTTTCTTCGAGGCACTCGTAAGGTCCATAGTGATGTATAGGATTAGATAGTATCATTACATACACTGATACACAAATGAGCTTTGTCTGTCGTACCCAGGTTCATGATTCAAAAATTCCTGTTCCCACTCTAAAGTTATCGTAACAATATTCTTTTCCCTCTTTTGACAGGTTGATATTGACTTTGACAAAGAGCCAATTGGTGTAGGCAAGGACGGTAAAGACGTATATTTTAGGGATATCTGGCCATCAACTGAAGAAGTAGCTGAGGTATGAAAATGTTTGTATTGCTCGTTGACTTGCTACATCTGAAAAATGTGATGCAGCAATATGAATTTTTATTTTTTTTTAGGTTGTTCAATCCAGTGTATTGCCTGATATGTTCAAGAGCACATATGAGTCTATCACTGAGGGTAACCCCATGTGGAATCAATTATCAGTACCTAACGCCAAGCTGTACTCGTGGGACCCAAATTCTACTTACATCCACGAGCCACCATACTTTAAGAATATGACCATGAATCCTCCTGGCCCACATGGAGTAAAAGATGCCTACTGCTTGCTGAACTTTGGTGATAGTATTACCACAGATCACATCTCACCAGCTGGAAGCATTCACAAGGATAGTCCTGCTGCCAAATTTCTCATGGAGCGTGGAGTTGATCGCAGGGATTTCAACTCCTATGGTAGTCGACGTGGTAATGATGAAATAATGGCGCGAGGAACTTTTGCAAATATCCGCCTTGTGAACAAGTTGTTGAATGGGGAAGTTGGCCCGAAGACAGTCCACATTCCCACAGGAGAAAAACTTTACGTATTTGATGCCGCAATGGTGATTTCTTTTGACTTGATTCTCAGTTTTTCTTTTCTAACATAAAAAATATTTTGGGATAATTACAAATATTATTATTGAGATATTGCAGGGGGCTATTAGTAAAACCAATACAAACCTCAAAGGGGCATTTGTAGTTTTAAAAAATAACTTGATTTATTTTTTTGGTAATTGAGCTGAGTCTCAGGTGTAGTTTTCTAATGATCCCAAATATTTTCCTTTGAAATTATATTTCAATAGCCGAGGTCAAATTATTGAAGTATCAGTTCCTGCATTATTTATTTTTCTTTGCTGGATAGTTTTAGTAATATTTGTTATGACCAAAATGCTACTTTCAGAAATACAAGTCCGAGGGGCAGGAGACAATTATTTTGGCTGGAGCGGAGTATGGAAGTGGAAGCTCCAGAGATTGGGCTGCCAAGGGCCCAATGTTGTTGGTGAGTCTATTAATTGTTTGTGATGATTCATCTTTTATGGTTAGCTGCTCGTATTCTTCTTACGTTCTAGTTATTAAGGAAAGCCAAAATTGTCTGGCTGACACCATCGTTATAACAGGGTGTTAAAGCAGTGATTGCCAAAAGCTTTGAAAGAATCCATCGCAGTAACCTTGTAGGAATGGGCATTATTCCTCTGTGTTTCAAGGCTGGTGAAGATGCAGACACATTAGGGTTGACAGGCCATGAACGTTACACTATTGATCTTCCGAGCAATATATCTGATATCCACCCTGGCCAAGATGTTACCGTCCAAACTGACACTGGAAAACAATTCACATGCACTGCCCGCTTCGACACTGAGGTAGTTCACTCATCCTTTGCTTGCACAATATTGTTGTTCGTTCTAAAACTTAGGTGCATGGTAAGTCGGTAACTTTTTTATCTGGAATATTTATAAATGATTTTGGGAAGATGTGGAAAAAAGTGAATCCAACCTGCAACAATAATTCTTGAAACAAAGGTAAGAATTAAACGAAAGGGATAATTATAAAAATAACGACGAGTTCAGTTTAATTACAAAAAAACTCTGCAAAATTGCACCCTCAAGAGTGTTTGAAATACCTTAAGGGGATTTTTGTAATTTTTAAAGATAACTGGATATTTTTGTAGTTAGTTTAAGCCTCAGGAGTAGTTTCTGTAATATTCATAAACGAAATTATGGATTTACATTACAACTATCTCTAGTTGCACGTATTATTTCTATCGGTTGACGGTTATAATTCATCCTTTTAGGTGGAGCTGGCTTACTTCAACCATGGTGGTATACTTCCATACGTAATTCGACAGCTGACTAAGCAGTAGTAAGGACATGCTGATCAGCCATCGACGTCGCCTTTCTTCATTATCAACTGTAAAATGTGAGAATAAAATATTTCATTATTTTACATCCCGTTGATGGGATGTAGATTTTTATCAATTCCTTGAGGTAGGGCAAGCAATTGCCGAGGCTTGAAAGAGTATTTGCTTTTTGTAATAAAATTCAGCCTTCGATAGAGATGGTAAAGACAGTGATGATATACTTGCAGTAGATTATGTGGCTTAATTTATTGGGTGCACTTGGATTATTTTGGTGGGTACCCATTTAAGAGTAATACAGATGAACATTCTATATGAAGGAGACACATTTTGCCAAGGATAATATTTGCTAAACTGTGTTCGCCTTGTTTTGAAATATGCATTGCATTCTTTCTCATCGCGCTAGTCTTATTCTTTAATTTTATAGATCTACGCTTATAGACTATTCCTTTGGTTCTGTATATAAGATCATAATATAACATTTTTCTATTAGTATGAAGTAAGTAAATTTTATGTATATTTATTACCTTCGAAATTTTAGTTGAGAATTAGCGTAACTCACGTTTCTTTCATTGACTTTTCATACCCGAATTTTAGCAAAAATGAATACAACCTAAAAAATGTGACACCGATCAAATGATGACTTTTTTGGTAGGATCATTTCTTAACAACTCTATCCTATTGAAAAATAAATATATAAATCGCCTAAAACTTCTATAAACAACATTTGGTCAAGTAAGGCATCATTGAAAATGCAGCATCTCTATGCTTAATCAAAGTCCCAGGCCAGAGGTATTGTACATTCCATTCTCTATTTTTTTTAAATGTATCTTTAGTTATGAAAACTATTACAGATCTTCATGTTCTTTATTTGTGCCATTTGCTGTCTGTGTAATGTGTTTATGTATGTACAAACATATATGGTGGACCTGTAATGGTGCATCAGATTCGATGTCCATGTCCAATTAATTATTAGACACCAGAAAATGATATAAATGTCAAACTATATTCTATAGGTTCATGGGCAACTATAGTGGAAGACAAAATGATAAAAGATAATTATCTAAAGATAATGATAAAGAAATTTCTTATGTATGTGAAAATTGAAAACCACCATAATCAAGAGATTCGGATGTCGGCTTAATCCCTCACCCGAATCGAGTTTTTCATTGAAAAAACAAAAAACAAACTTGAGTATATGAAATGACAAAATTGCCCCTCAATTATGTGGGGTATTTATGAAAACTTATAATAACTATTAAAAATTTAAAACCAACTGCAAAGAAAAATAATCAATAATTCATGGATGTTGAACTTGATTGGGACGTGATGTTGATGGAACTCAAAGTACACTATTTCTCCCTGGCCAAAAATCCAAAATCTCTGAACTAATACATCAATCAACCGTTTGTTTTACATTTTTTTATCATGGATAATTTAAAAAAAATAAAATTCGGGCTAATTACGATAAAAAATTATAGAGTTTTTTAAATTACAAAACATTTTGTAGTTTTGATCCGCTTTACATTTTTCTCTATCATATACAATTTTTTTTTTTCAAAGTTCCTTTACATTTATCAATATATTACAGTTATCATATAAATTTAAGATACAATCAAAAGTCAAAGACTTTTTTATAATTTTCAAAAATTCTTAATTTTTTTGTAATTAACCCAAACTTTAGGGTTTTTTTTTAATTATCACTATTAAATATTTCACATCTTTGAAGTCAGTAATCCACATGTTTCACACACAGACAGATAGACCCCATGGGATAATATCTCTGAGTGACATCTAACTTGACTTTTCAAGAATATTGTAATTATTTGTAGGGCAGCCTCCAACTTGACTTTTCAATATGGTGTAGTTATTTTCAGGACAGTCTCTGTCTCCTATTAATTAATTTTAAATAGTTTTTCTTTTTTCCAACAAAATGACACCAATTTCTCTTATGAATATATTATAAAATTAGAGTTGTAAAGTTTTGCGATATCAAAGCTATCATCAACTATTAAATATACCGGTTATCTACATCTACAAAGAACTTTTTAGCACGTATTGTTAATCATCGGTCAACTTAATGACATCGTAGTGCATAAGAATTAAGAAGGTTGAATTATTTATTTTTCTTTAAAAAAATATTCACCTAATCTTATCATTTTATCAAAGAACTAAGGACCCTCCGTGCCATAAGTTTCTCAAAATTAATATAATATATTATTAAATTTATAATTTTTTTATATATAACTATTAAGTTTCAAATCACCCCACCCCCCAAAAAATTTAAAAATATATTTTTAATTCATCTCACCTTCCTAATGCTTATTTTCTAGTTTCGTCCATGAATATACAATTATTAAAAATAGAATAAAACGTCATTTCTAAAAGTAGACGAAACATAGGGAAGTGATAATATTTGCAATAAGAGCAGTGTTTTAAAAATCTGACTGGTGAATAAACCGGTCATATGAGCAGTTTACGGTTTAATTGGACCGATTCGACCGTCGGTCCAACCAATTTGATACAAAGAAATAATTTGTTTATATATTGTATACAATAATATTATAATATATCAATTATTACGTAATATATTTTTTTAATCGAAATACATAAACAAACAACTGAAACATTATCTAACATAGCACAAAATTCAAATAATCATATAAATGTAGCAAAATACAAAATCTAAAACTCCAAAAGTTAATAAAAAAACTAAAAAATAAATAAAAAGCGGTTGGTTCAACCGGTTTGGATGGTTTTGTCGGTTCAACCGGTTGTAACCAATTTTGACAGTTTTAACCGAAACGGTTTTGGGGCCTAACCAAATCGGTCGACCACGGTTCGGTTCAACCGATTTTAAATGACTGAATGAGAGTGCTATACAAAAGTAAAATAAACAATTGAGAGTATTAAACATACAAATCTCACTTTTATAGTTAAAGTGAAATCTTGGACAGGTAGGTGATCAAGTTAGTAAAAACAGGGAAGAAAGAATCATTCTTTTCCTGGCTTGCAAGAAGACTATTCTAGGCTTTCATCTTTTGTAAAAGCTTACAATGTCACACACACACACACAGCCCTTTAGAACTGTTCAAACTTCAGGTAGCATGAATGGCCTAGTTGCCACCTACCAACTAACAGCTACTCCTAACTCTATTTGGAATTTAGATTGTAATAAAATGACAATCATTCCAGACATTTATTTAATTTATCCATGTGCACCACACTTAAACAAGTTATTGTAATGATTAGCTAATAATTTTTGTCTGCATTATATGCTTCCGTGCTGTACTTAGAATTTTTAGGATTTTTATATTCTACTATAATATAAGCTTTATTTATAGTTATTAATATGGATTTTGTGTTACTTTCTCTTTTCCCCCATGTGGGAATCAAATAACTTAAGTGCAACTTGGTTCTTTTTTTTTTTTTTTTTTTTTTTTTTTTTGATAACTCGAGCCTGAACTTTACGCCGATTATCTTTTGAGACAACAATTCCATTCCCATTCTTTGCCGCCAAGGTAAAAACCGCGGGATGTCACGCGATCGGCCATGTTACGGGGTCTGTTGACGTCTGAAACCAGATCCTCCTGAGTAAAAGAAAAGAGAACAAATTATGTTCGACCCCCAATCTACTAATAACGATCTCTCCCGAATCGAACCCACACGGATCTTTATTCAAAGATGAGTTCCCACCAAATCTTCACTACGCGTATATGCCCCTTGAAGCAATTTGATAGAGTAGGGATATGAACCCCTCGACCTCCACCCCACAAACAATTTGATGGAGCGAGGATTTGAACCCTGACCTCCATCCCACAATTCTTTGTGGTGGCGGATGCTAAATTTACCCTGGTTGTGCAACTTGGTTCTTGTCTATATTTATTGTTGAAGTTATTCTTTTTTTTTTTTTAAGTGAAAATTACAAAAAGCCCCTAAGGTTTGAGCTAATTACAAAAAAACCAAGAAGTTTTTGAAAATTACAAGAAAAAACCCATAAGGTTTTTTTGTGTCTTAAATCTAAGGGGGTAATTGTAATATTTTGATAAACGTAACGGGAGCTTTTGAAATATTTTTTGCATATATAGGGAAAAATGTAAGACGGATCGAATCTAAAGGATTTTTTGTAATTCTCAAAGATATCTGGGTTTTATTTTTTTGTAATTAGCCGAACCTCAGGGTGTATTTGTAATTATCCTATTTTTAATAGTTTACCAATGATGTCATCTTTTACTGTCTGTTAAACCCCATATCTTCATTTGTGGCTCTGAAGTTATATTCATAACCTCAAAATTAGTAATTTTCTCTATCATTGCTAACTTGTATATTAACCCAAAAAAGGAAAAATCAAAGCTTCCTCCTCTGACTTCCAAAAATTCTGGGTTTTGAGATTTTTAGCAGGTTTTTGATTTCTTGCGAAAATGGTGATGTAATTTCAAAATTTTCAATAGCTGAATCATTTTCTTTACTGCAAAAATGGAGGCCCATGTATATACGAAGAGGGTTTTTGTTTTCTTGATTTCTTGTATGTGGGTTGCCATGAAAGTCATTGGCGAGACAGGAAATTCCAGTGTTGTAGCAGATGGGCCAAAAGTGATAAATGTTGGGGCTTTGTTTACATCTAATTCAGCTATTGGAAGGTCTGCAGGCCCAGCTCTTCTTGCTGCAGTTGAAGATGTTAATTCTGATACTACCATTCTGAAGAACACGAAGCTTAACCTCATTTTGCAGGACACCAATTGCAGTGGATTTCTTGGAACAGTTGAAGGTAAATTTCTTCGTGAGAACTTAAAAATGGAGGCCTCTTTACATTTTTAACTATTTTGAGATTGAAAATATTGTTTGTCCTCTAGGATAAATATTGAAAGGTGAAGTCTTGATATACTTGAGTTTCCTTATTTTTTTTTTTCATTAGCTTGGTTGTCTCTGTAGTTTTTATTTTGGCCTTCCTATGAGATGGTGTGCATCTTCTTTTTTTTTTTTAATCCCAGTATTTGAATGTTTAAGTTTGATTACTCACAGTGCGAATAATGTTCTAAAAAGCGCTAGACGGTAGATTGAGGCCTAACGCCTAGGGAGCCTGGGCGGGATTAGACGAGGCTAATCGGAAGAATAACATAGGCATAAGGGGAGCCTAGCAGCTAGGCGGGGACTTATTCGGGCTAGGCGGGGATTTTTAGAACAGTGTGTGCGAGTACTTCGGAAATCGATAATATTTTTGGCGTTCTCTTGCACAGCTTCGTTTTCATTCTGAATGTTTGATTTACTTTTGTTCCTATGTCGTTTTAACGAGTTAAGTTCTGTCAGTAATATGTGCATTTTAGCCTTCCTAGAAGGTGATGAGCATTTTAGCCTCTATTTGCATTTGACAGTTCCTGTTATGCACAATAAAAGATTCCAACTTTTCTGTCAATGCATTGGTCTGACTGCAAAATGTTTATATCAACATGAATCCTTCGGGTTCGAAACGCATTGAACTGTGACTTTGTTGAATTGTGTTGAAAATGCTCTAAACTGTATCATTTGTACTGCAGGTGTAAAGTTACTTACATTTTTGAAGTTTATGATTTGCTTCATTCTCCATTATCTGTTGTCAAATGATATAAATTACACTTTGCCTATACCTTTATTGTATACATCAATGATTTTAGCTACGAAAAGTAAGGAAAATGAGGAAATTTTGACAGGGCCTCCTTACTTGTGTAGCTATGAAGCTAATGGGAAAAGAAGTTGTTGCCGCCATCGGCCCACAGTCTTCAGGGATCGCCCACGTAATTTCCCATGTTTTAAACGAACTTCACGTTCCTCTTTTATCATTTGGCGCGACGGACCCCACGCTTTCGGCTCTGCAATACCCGTACTTCCTTCGCACAACCATAAGCGATTATTTCCAAATGTACGCAATTGCCGATCTTGTTGTATATTTTGGGTGGCGAGAAGTAGTCGCCATTTTTGTCGACGGCGATTACGGTAGAAATGGAATTTCCGTGTTAGGCGACGCGCTCGCCAAGAAACGCGCAAAGATTTCTTACAAGGCGGCCTTTCCCCTGGAGCTTCAAGAAGTGACATTGACAGCTTGCTTGTAGAAGTGAACCTGTTGGAATCTCGGGTTTTGTCGTACCGTAAATCCGGATTCTGGTCTCGATATTTTCTCAGTTGCAAAGAAGCTCGGAATGACGAGCAACGGCTATGTTTGGATAGCTACGGATTGGCTTCCTTCTCTTCTAGATTCTTCGAGACAATCGATCCGTACAAAATCGATCTCATTCAGGGAGTTGTTGCTCTTCGGCATCATACTCCTGATTCGATCTCAAAACAAGGTTTATTTCTCGGTGGCGAAGCTTTAAGAATAAAAGGGCGGAAATTTAATTCGTATGCTCTATATGCTTACGATTCCGTTTGGTTATTAGCTCGAGCATTCGATGTTTACTTGAGTGGTGGTGGTAACATCACCTTTTCCGATGACCCGAATTTGCGCGACACCATTGCAAGTGCCATCAATTTCGTCCCTCCGAGTTTTCGACCAAGGCGAGAAATTGCTCAAGATTCTTCTCTCCTCGAATTTCACCGGTTTAACTGGTGAAATTCAATTTGATACAGAGAAAATTTGATCCGTCCAGCGTTTGATATTCTGAACTTTGGTGGGACCGGTTTTCGGAGGCTTGGTTATTGGTCAAATTACTCGGGTCTGTCTATTGTTCCTCCAGAGAGTTTATATTAAAGCCACCAAATATTTCCATCAGTAGTCAACATTTGTATAGTGTAATATGGCCCGGTGAAACTACTACAAAGCCTAAGGGATGGGTGTTTCCCAATAATGGGAAGCCTTTACAAATTGCGGTGCCTTATAGGGTTACTTATCCCGATTTTGTCACGAAGGATAAAGGACCATCAGGGGCCAAAGGATATTGCATTGATGTATTTGAAGCTGCAGTCGCGTTATTGCCTTACCCTGTTCCTCACCAATATGTTTTGTATGGAGATGGTCGAAGAAACCCTTCATTCGACAATCTTGTGAATGGCGTCGCACAAAACGTGAGCATTTTCTTTCTGGTTTTATGTTATGTCAGCGCCATCGAATCGTTTGTCTATTTTCCAAGAAAACAAAAGCTAAGTACAAATGGGTGCAAATATGACAACTTAAATTACCGTAATGTCTTTCTTTTACCTTGCGTTTTTGTTATCATATAATTTATGATTGTCTGAATAACTTTTCTACACATGTTCAGTTAATACCTAACGGAAGTTAGTCATTTTCACCGTGTTTCTTCACTCTGGTTTCATAAAAGCAGTTTATAACATTGATGGTATTAACAGTAGGATTGAAACATCATGAACTCAGGACAAAAGTCTAATATAGGGAGTGTTTGCAAAAACTTCATCTGTTAGAAGAATTGATTTATTGTAGCAGAAGTAAAAGTAGTTGAGAATTAGAAATTGGTAGTGTTTACAAATATAATCAGAAGTTGAGAATCAGAAGTTTTGGTGAAAAAGTTGTAAAACTGCTGATTTTTTCGGAAAAGTCAAACCAGACGCAGAATCAAAAATCTAAAACACCTTGCTTTTAGATTTTGATTAAATGAACCAGAATTCGAAGTAGAAGTTGGCATTCGAAGTAGAAGTTGGCATTTGCAAACATAAAAGCTGAGAAGCACTTGTTTAGTGATTGCAAACACTCCCATAATTTCCGGTTTTTTTTGCAGTCCTAATCCTATTCACAAAATTTGTATGTTCTCATGGTACTGACATTGAACACCTGCACAAATGTGTACAAATATTCATTGTCATATCATTTCTGCAGCTCTCATATTCGATAAAATGTATTCGGTATCAGGTATCTGGACTTTGTCTAGGAATTTATTTTAGTCCGCTTTTCACAGAAATATGATGCAGTTGTTGGGGATGTGACTATTACTACAAATAGAACGAGGATTGTCGACTTTACACAACCTTACATGGGATCTGGGCTCGTTGTAGTTGCTCCTGTGAGGCAGGTTAAATCTAGTCCATGGGCTTTCCTCAAGCCATTTACTTGGCAAATGTGGGCTGTAACAGGGATCTTCTTTCTTGTTGTTGGAGCTGTTGTTTGGATTCTCGAGCATCGGCTCAACACTGAGTTCCGTGGTTCTCCGCGTCAACAACTCGTAACAGTCTTTTGGTAAGTATTTCACACCTGTTCAATCTCAATATCAACTATTTTTCAAAATCAAATATTACCTTAAGGTTCAGTCTAATTACAAAAGACACCCATTATCTTTCAAAATTATGGTGTTGCGCGTACCGAGGAAGATATTTATAAAACAAACACAATTTTTTTGTAGCGATATCCCAAAACAGACATCTATGTTAAAGAAACTCATGAATTTCAGAGAGAAATAGAGTTGCTTTGATTTGTCAATGAAAAGGAACTGAGATTGGAGGAGGAAAAATCAGTTAGAAAATGGAATGCACAGAATGATAGATAATTTCAGTTTTAGTACCTGACCTATAGCCTGTTTTCACATTTGGTACCCCACTTTCAGGACATATCAATTTTGATACCCCATGTTTTACTTTTTAATCAGTTTCGCCACATTTTGTCAGATGTACAATGTGGCGAAGTGATTAAAAAGTAAAACATGGGTACCAAAATTGATATGACCTAAAAGTGGGTACTGAAAGTGAAAATAGGGCATAGTTTAGTTACTAAAATTGAAATTATCCCATAGTTAGATAGACATACCTAGATATGTACTTGCACATCTAGCTATTGCTATTTATATCTTGTTGGTGTTGTCACTAAATCTATTTTAATATTTCAGGTTTAGTTTCTCAACGATGTTTTTCTCACACAGTAAGTAATAATCTGCTTATTTCAACTCCTCCTCAATTTGCCTGTGAGAAATTCTCGTTTCTAATCTCAAACTTATCGAATATCTTGATTGAGCATCTTAAAGCTTAATATAGATTGAAATTGAACTTTTGGCAGGAGAAAACACAGTGAGCACCCTGGGGCGTGCGGTGCTGATTTTTTGGCTCTTTGTAGTGTTGATTATCAATTCAAGCTACGGCTAGTTTGACATCAATTCTCACTGTGCAACAACTTTTTCTAGAATTCAAGGAATAGACACCTTGATCTCAAGTTCGATCCTATAGGCGTCCAGGACGGTTCGTTTGCATATAATTATCT